>CM053786.1:729225147-729325147 GCA_028749045.1 Cupressus sempervirens
TAATTTACTAATATCAATCTATATTACCTTCTATTCTTATTTATTATTCTAATTATAATATAATCACATACTTTTATATCATGATTATTCTTCATTTGTTTCCTCTATCTATATCTATATCTCTATAACTCTTGACATTATTACTTTGAGGCCACTACCTCTTATGTTCCAAATATCAAAATATACATGTTTATTCATGACCAAAAATATTTTTAGTAATCAACAATATTTATGGAAAATATTTCATATTATAAAACATTGTTCTCTTCTGTCATACGCTTTTCTAGATATGTCAAATAACATTTTTCATTTTTACTTCTTTCTAATGTACTAATATCAATCCATAATACCTTCTATTCTTATTTATTATTCTAATTATAATCTCATAACATACTTTTATATCATGATTATTCATCATTTTTTTCCATTATCTATATCTATATCTCTATAAGTCTTGGAATTACCTCTTCAAGACCACTACCTATTATGTTCCAAATATCAAATATATGTTTATTCATGACAAAAAATTTTTGTAGTAATCAACAATATTTATTGAAAATATTTCAGATTATAAAACATTGTTCTCTTCTTTTATAGACTTTTCTCTTAAGATATGAATATCACTCTTCCTTCAAATGTCTCCTTTATATCATCATTGGTTCATGATATGTAGTTCTATATTTTGTTTATGATTATACCTAACTATATTTATAAGTAATTTTAATTATTTTTATATTTATTATTTGTTATTAATTTTGCTTTAAAATAGAGTAAAAGAATCTCAAACTTTTCCTTTTACTTAAAGTTGGTGTGTAGAGTGCTTGGGCACACAATTTAGCACAAACAAAGGTGTGCAATGTAACTACTACCAGCTACAAACAAAAAAATGGAAAGCCCTAAATAAATAGTAAATATTCATGTTTTGAAATCAATTGTTTTAAATATGATGAGTGATTTGAACAGAACAATTTATAGGGACCTAGGGATTCATATTTTATAACTATATAAAGCACACACACAAATATTTACATCCACACATTTGGAAATGTTGAAGTGATGTCATCTTTAATGTGTATGCAAACAATTTCATGGGTCCAAAAGGAAAGAATAATAGATATGAAATGTTGAAAAATGTCATAAAAATTATTTGAAACTTATAAAAAAATTGAATAGGTTCCTCCATGAGGATATTCAAGTCCTATTTATAGATTTTATTATTTAAGCTAGTAGCAACCATGATACAAAATGAAAGAAATGATTATTATTTTTAATTATAATAATCTCTTTGAGTAAAATATTATTTTAATTTTAATATATTTGTAATTGATTAAAATTTAATGTAAAATGATATTTTTTCTCAAAATTATTTTTGATATTTAGGGTTTATCATTTAGGATTATAGTTTGGATTTAGATTTAGGTTTTTTTTTTTAAGGATTATGATGTAGTAATTGGGCTTAGGATTAGGATTTAATATTTAGGGATTAGCATTTAGAACTAGGATTATGATTAAGGCTTAGAATTTAAGATTTATTTAGTAATTTATGGAACTAGGATATGATATTACATCATGGTTAGCATTATAGTTATGAGTAGAGTTTGAATTAGGTTAGAATTTGAGTTAAAATTTAGTATTTAAGATTATGATCCAATATAGACTAGGATTAGTGTTTGATAATAGTGATTAGGACTTATGATTTATGGTCATAATTTAGGGTGGGATTACGATTAGGGTTTAGCAAATAGGATTTAGGGTTGGAGAGGCTTAGATTTAACGTTAAGGTTAAATATATAATTTTTATAAAAATAATCTTAATCATAAACATAACTACAATTGAACTATAATACTAATACTAACCATAAACTTCACTGAAAAATCTTAATCCTTATGCTTACATAAATTCCACCTTTAATTATAAGTGTAATAATAACAAGCCCTAATTTATTGCATATTCTTGTTGTAGTTATTGTTTCGGTGTTTAGGATTGGAGTTAAAATTTAGAGTTTTGTATTTAGATTATAGTATGGATTATGGTTCTAATTAGGGATGCATCATAGTTAATACTATTTTCAAGGTTAGGTTTTATAATTATGATCAACGCTTAGATTTTACCATTAGGATTATAGTATGAATTATTTTTAGGTTTACTATATTTAAAAAATATTAAAATAATTGAGAACCTATCCATCTCATGTATGCAATTAATTAACATGTCTTTTTCCCTTTTCTCTATAATGACATTGTGCATAAGTTAAATTTTGTGCAATGTATTTTATTTCATCTACCTCACAAAATTGTAGAAAATATATATTATCCTTTTACCTATTTTTAATATTTTTCCTAGAAATCACAAAAATGATTAATATGTATTTTTAACTATAATATAGTGTTTCTATTTATTTTTAAATTCTATCTAAATCATACATTGTCTACTCTAAATACTTATTGTAAGTACTCTTTTACCAATTTTAGGGATCACCCAAATTGGTTGAGCTATATAGTTGTCAATTGAATGAAAAGTACATGTTTCCATTAAAAAATTTCACAAAAATTGATAAAGTTATACTCATGCTTACTTTTGATCTAATTATTTTAATAATACGATAACAGATAAACTGCATACATAACATAAAAAACTTGAAGTTCAACATCAAAATAATGATTACTATCAACCATGTAAGAATATTATATCTAAAACTAGACCATGAAATCTCATGGGTGAATCAAAAAACAAATAGTGACATTTTTACAATGCTTATCATATATTAAAAAAAAGTCATTGATAACAAAGAATAAAAAAAGATATTGTTTCACATGAAGGACTAGTCCCATACACCAACATTATTCTTGCTGGATTTTTCCTTATTTGTATCAAAAGTGTCAATGAGAGGATCTACACCATCAGAAGTGTAAGTGGTGGTCTCCCAAGAGGGATTGCCTTGTCCCTCTTCAATTGGATGGCCCCATTCACTTTTTGGATATCAATGACTTTGTCTTTTGTCTTTAGTCAACTATCTTAAAGCTTCATGTTCTTCTTGATTTAACATGTCTAAATAAATGTCAAAGAAATGGGTTGATTGTACACCATCCTTACATACAATAATTATTCCCTCATTAATCTAGACCATGAAGTGGTCCTTTGGGAACTCTACAACTATAGATACTTGTGACATGATATTGAAGAAAGTGGGTTTAAACATAAACCCAATGTGTTCCCTCTTGATATTTTGGAAGACTTCCTCATTCCTCTTTTTCTAAAGATACCAAAGCACTTCAATAGATAGAAAAAACTAGAACTTATTAAGCACATTTTTAAATTTATCTACATGACTAGAAAAGAATTATTTCCAACTTAGACCTAAATGCCCACTACCCACATTAGGCTACCAAAAAATACATTAAAAATCTAATTGGAAACATTACAATCAAACGAAGAACACATATTTAGTAGATTCAATATAATTACACATTTGATAGAAAACCAATGAAAACTCAAAAATAATAGTCACAGACCAAGTAGCAAGTTTTCTAAATGTAAATATCCATCTAAAATACATCTTCTTAGGTTTAACACAAGAATGCCACAAATTATCAAGAAATAATTTCTATACAATAATTGGCCAATTAATATCCCATCTTTGGTTAATTTCTAAAATAATTTCTTCATCCTACTTCATCAAATTGTAAATTTTTTTAGTATATATCTCACTAATTTTGGTACCATTATTCGACTTTAATTGTAGAAGAAAATATTGACTATCCATTATTTTACTAGGAAAGAATGGATTAATTGCTATGGGGATCAAAGTAAATATTTTCTTTTGAGAATTGAAAAGACAGACAAAATATGCAAATCCTCCAAAGGTTCTAACTGATTGTCAATCAAGATGTCTCTAACCTAATAGAACCCAACAATATTCCATAGTTTAGCACAATCATGTAGTGTGATTCAAAATGGTGATGGTAAAAATCTTAATTGAATCAAATCAAGAAACATATTAGTACGATACAATGGCTTGTGGAAATTTGATCTCATTAACATTGGAAAATGACATGAAGTTTAGAGTTAAGTGAGACACCTCACAATAAGGATTTGTGCAGCATAGCATAAGAATGTGAGGTAGAAATAGCCTCTTTACAAAATAGAAATTTTCTCAAACAAAACCATGCCCTCCATAGAAACTTAAACATAGGGGAACCACCTATTCTAATTTAAAAATATTCTACAACTAGGTCTAGCATAGAAACATCCTTCTACTAATTGTATTTCTTTATAGAATCTTGTAAAATATTTTGCTTGATAAGTACTTTCTATGATTCATTACCAACTAGGGCTTTATTGATCCATTTGGAAGCCAAATCTAAACCCTAGGTTTTAAGGTCCCTACAACCCAAACCCCCAAGATTCTTAGGAGTACAACACCATTTCCATCTTACACAATGTCTATTTTTTGAACCTAACTACAATTGATCTATAATACTAATTCTAACCATACACTTTAATGAAAAATCTTAATCCTTATGTTTACATAAATTCCACCTTTAATTGTAAGTGTTTTAAAAAAATCATAACCCTAATTTATTTAATATTCTCACAATGAATATTGTTTGGGAGTTTAAGATTGGAGTTAAAATTTAGTGTTATTTTATTTAGATTTTAGATTGGATTATGGTTCTAATTAGGGATGCATCATAGTTAATACTTTTTTATTGGTAAATGACCAAAGCCTTTTGATTATATTAATTAAATAATAATAAAATACATCTAAGTATCTCCATTCAAATGGGCACTAGTAGGAAAGAATAGAGAAGAAAACCTCTAGTCTTTCTTGGGACTGTAGTCCTCAAATATTACATGTTTAAAAGGGGCATACCCTAGTTTTCAACTATCAATTTTAGTTTTTGGGTACAATATCAAAGCTTGATTGCCATTTCTATTAATACATTGTAAAATCATGATCCTAGTTAGCAGTTTTTAGGATCACAATTGTAACTAACATTATAATATCATGAATAACATATGAAGTGTAGTCAGATGGGAGAGAAAAGCGAAAGAAAGAATCATCCTAGAATCTTTTTTTGCTTCCAAAAGCTCTGCTATCTTTATTGATATAAAAGTTTCACCATGTTCACTTGCTACTAAGAAAAGCAACTTAAGAGTGTTGTTAGTTTAGTTAGAAAAAAACTCAAAAATCATAGCCCTTATTACTAGATTTGTTTAATTTTAATTGAAAAGATATATTTAGATTTATTAGGGGTGTTTTCAATCCATAGTTAGGGTTAAATATATAATAATATTGAAAAAATTACTAAACACCTACCAAATGAATCCGATAATTTAAGGCTTTCCTGAAAGGGTTAAAGCTAATTAAAGATTGTCAACCTAAAATCACCAATAAACAAACCTCCATAGAAAAAAAAAACCAAAACCATTTTAGGTTGAATAGGAGTCAACATAGATTAATACGATAAGCTTACCAATACAAAATTAGAGAGAATACAACATGCCAATAAAAGGGGTCAAGCCCAAGTACACAAAGTGAGATCAGATAACCCCTTGAAAAGACAAATATAGATGTAATATTAGTTTCATATTCATTTTAAGATAGATATACATCGAAACAAGATATATAGGCAAGAACTAGATAAGCCAAAGAGCAACCCACTGCTAAGAACCAACCAGAATAAGTACCCATGACAAAATGAAAAAAATCCTAATATTCACAAATATAA
Organism: Cupressus sempervirens; assembly: GCA_028749045.1. Taxonomy (NCBI): domain Eukaryota; kingdom Viridiplantae; phylum Streptophyta; class Pinopsida; order Cupressales; family Cupressaceae; genus Cupressus; species Cupressus sempervirens. Next base: position 729,230,881 of record CM053786.1, read on the forward strand.
AAAGTATATAAAAAACACCACAACCCTATCTAAAGATATTTAACTAAATATGACCCAAAAAGCATGAAGAAAATACAACCCTAATGCCAAACCATACTAAAAGAGTAGGAGTCTCCTCAAAATTGAGAAGCTTTAGAAACACCAAAAAAACCCATCAAAGCTAGACCAAAGACCCCATATAAGGTCCTATATCCTCCTTTCAAAAAACCATGATGATGTTAGTCACTTCCCTTATATCTTTAGCCCTAGATCTAGGAGGAAATTCAAAGGTGTTTCTGGCTCTACTCAACTTGTTTAAATTTGGAAGGCACAACTCCACTACTTCCAAGTCTATGAAATCCACTTTTGAATGAATGTAAGAATTTAAGAATGTAGATAATGCAAGAGCCAATCCTTATAGGGATCCTCCACAATACCTCTCCAACATAAGAGGAACTAAATGTTGGCTTCCATCCTTGGCCATTCTCAAAAGAAGGGGATATTATCCTGGATGACCAATGAAGAATGTCTAGGTACAATTGCTAGCTCAAAACTCGATGAGTGAGACATGTAAGCTTCTGAAAAAGGAATTTTGAGCTTTTCATCAATGTTGAATACCACCTTTTCTAGTCCTACCAACCAGACAAGATTGTAGACGTTATAGCAGAGCTGGATAATATCCCATTTCTAAACATTGGCACTAACTAGGTATCCAATCTAAGCACCTAAAATGTCACTATTTGTTCTCCATGAAAAATCATAATTAAAGACACCTTCACCTAGAACTCTACTAATGGCTACATTGCTAATATCATCTATAGGATTGAGTAAGTCATTCCATCTCTCAAACTTCACATTACCTTGAAAAGCCATAGTATAGACCTCTATAGCATGACATAGACTGATATTAGTATCCATACTGACACCTACCCTAGAAAATAACTAGACACCTTAGATTGAACATAGAGGTAAAATGACACAAGACTGATTTATAGAAGCTTTTTACTAAGTTGGGAAAGATCTAGAAAGAATTGAGCAATGACGAAATCAAAATTCATATGGGTAATGATTAAAACAATGCAAAATATTATTGATTAAAATTAAATTCCTGATGGTCATAGGTTTTCTAAGTGATGAGAGCTACTAGTAATGAGAACAAGTAACTCAATTCGCACATTATGAGATAATCATATAGCCTAGTGCTAAAGGAGAAAGCTTTAAAAGGTCTAAGATTCATTATTACCTAAGAGAACTAAATTTTGATGAACTAAATGAATGTTTTATCCATTTGTTCCTTTATTAGCCAATAGGTCTACCTCTATATTACCTTCTTTGTATATATGTATAAACCTTCTTCAAATTTATCCAAAAGATTGGTAGTTTTTTCTAGTTTTGAATTTAATATCCAATTAGGGGTTTTCCCTTTTCTATGAGCATTAAGGATGATCTGAGAGTCTCCTTTGATTATAATGTTCTTGATCTTTAATATAATACTCCATTTTTTCCCTTCATGTATTGCTTCTAATTCCTCTATATTGTGCAAGGCTATTCCCAAGGGCTTAGCTCATTTTATTATCCAATTTCTAGATTCCTCCTTGATTATACACCCTATTCCTACTACCAGGGTTGGGTTTCCTCTTAAGGCTCCATCAAAATTAAGTTTCTTCCATCCTTTAGGTGGGGGTGGCAATCTACATTCTTTTCCAGCTATTCTATTTTTTTAAATAAATGAGAAGTGGATTAATTAGATATTGGCAATTCTTTTTCATTTCTGCATCCCATTCTAAAAAAGAACCTACTTCTTTTGTAGTTTTTCTAAGATTGCAATTTATAACTTCTACCATACTTGCTTCAATCTTGTTAAGGAGGGATGGAGCTTTGGGTTCTTCATCATTGAAGATCCATCTATTTCTTTCCTTCCATATCTCCCATGCTAGGATGGCTAGGGTGATATTCTAGAGTTTTCCATATACCTTTTTATTTGTTTCTTTAGGCAACCTTGCGAGGTGGTGTTGCCACTTCCCAGGGAGTGGGGTTGTCCAATTTGGTTTAAATTTAAGACATTCCCAACATTCCTTAGTGTATTTTCATTGGTACAAGATATTGTCTATAGTTTTGAGTTTTTTTTGCAAAGTATGCATCTCGATGGGCCTTCAAATTCCATTTTCTTGATTCTATCTACTGTTAGGATTTGATTTTGGAAGGCTTCCCAAATAAAGATACCTACTTTAGGTAGTCCTATTGGGTTCCAACATAGGTTTATTGGTATATTAATTTCTTTCCACCTTGTTGAATTAATTTTTTGGTTATAACCCTCCTTTACTTTGTAAGTACCATCTTTGGATGTTACCCGAATGAGTTTGTCTTCCCTATTATGATAGTTGATTAGGTGCTCTCTAAGAATAGGTTTTAGTTTCTTCCGGTCTGCTAGATTAAGACCTCTATTTGCTAGGGATTCCCATCTCCATGGGGCATCTTCATTTGAGGGATCATATAGGATATAATCCACAAATCTTCCCAAAATAGGGATTTGTTACCCCCTACATATATGCCATATTACAAATTTTAGCATAAGATTTGGATTTGTCACCCCTATATCAAGGGGGAAAATTTTAGCATAAAATTCCATGCTATAGAACCTTTTGTGTGGGGGGGGGGGGGGTTCCTAGTTCTCAATAAATATGTGCAGTCTGTTGCATTGAGATATTTATTATAGAAAATTCTTGGCCATTTACTGTCTCTTTCTTGATACATTCACCAGACTTATTTTGCACCTAATGCTTCATTCTGTCATACTATGCTTTTAATTCCTAATCCCCTTACTTCTTTAGGCCTACAAATTTTTTCCCACCTTATTAGAGTTGTCTTCTTTTTATCCTCTATGCCTTCCCAAAAGAAATCTCTCAGTTTTGTTTCTCTTTTCTGATTGATATTCTTAGGTAGTTGAAGATATGATAGTTGGTAGGTGGGTATTAATGATAGAACTGGTTTGATTTTTTCTTCTTTCCTAGCTTTGGTTAACCTTTTTCCTTTCCATGCTTCCATATGGTTGTCTATTATTTCCAATGTTTGCTCCCAGCCTTTATTCTTTTTAGCTCTTTTTTCTAGATTTATTCCTAGATACTTGAAAGGGAAGGTTCCTTTCTTGTATCCTAATTCACTATATATATATATATTCTTCTCTTTCTAATGGTGTATTAAGGAAGAATTTTTTTTTTTTTTTTGCATTAATTTTTTGCCTTGATGGTTTTGTGTAGTTGTTTTGAATTATTTTAAAATTATTTGTTTCTTTTTTTAGTGATTAATCTAGCTAATATTGTGTCATCTGTGAATTGTTGATGTGTGGTATTAGCAACATTCTTTGTTACCTTAATTCCTTTAATTTTCTTTTTAGTTTGTGCTATCTTTATTAGTCTCTGGAAAGTTTTCAGCCATAATGATGAAGAGGAAGAGATAGGTAGAGTCACCTTGATGGATCCCCTTAGAAATACTAAAGAAACCTTTTAGGGTTCTATTTATAAGTGATATTTTTGGGGTAGATATACATTGATAAATAATGTTAATCCATTGGTGTGAGAATCCAAATTCTTCTACGGTTTTGCAAAGGAATCTCCAATCCACTTGCTCATATACTTTCTATATTTCTAGTTTTAGTAACATGCATGCCTCTTTACTCTTTGCTACCAAGTGGATGATTTCTTGAATGATTTACATACCATCTAGAATGGATCTCCTAGGTACAAATCCTATTTGTTCTTCTTATATTAATTTTTGAAGATATTCTTTAAAGTTGTTTGCTAAAGCTTTAGATAATATTTTATAGATCATATCGCAAAGAGCTATTGGTCTAAAGTCTCCTACTTCTTCAACCTTAATATTTTTGGGATTAGAGTTAGGAATGTGTGATTAATTTTTGATAGTAGTTTCCTCACATTTCTTGATGCATCAATTGCTTTCCACAAATCTTCTCCTATAACTTCCCAATATTTTTAGAAAAAGAATGCTTGAAACCCATCTAGTCCTGGTGATTTATCCAGATAAATATTAAAGAGAGTTGTTTTAATCTCTTGCAAAGAGAAAGTTTTATTGAGATTTTTATTATCTTCTTCTATGATAACCTTAGGAATTGCTTTCAATATTTTCTCTTGTGGTACTTGGTTAGAGGATTTGTAATTATTAAGGATATCTTTAAAGTAATCAACAAATATCTTTGCGATTTTGGTCAGATTGTCTGCTAAATTTCCCTCTTTATATTTAATTTTTGATCTATTGTTTGTAGCTCTATGTTGTAAGGCACTTGTATGAAAGTGTTTCATATTACAATATCCTTTTGATAACTATGTCTCCCTAGAATTTTGTTTCTAGAACACCTCTTATTTAGCTAAAATTTCTTCTTGTTTTGATAGTTCTTTTTCTTGTGTGTAGGTTTCATTATTCATTCCCTTTTTAATGACTTATTTATTTGATTTTTCCAACTTTACTTCTATATCTAGTTTTTCTTTATATATATTGTTGAATTGTGATTTGTTCCATTTTAGAATTTTCTCTCTGACCATCTTTAGTTTAGATAGCATAACAATTTGTACCCTTGGACTTGTCCTTCTTGCCACCAATTTTTTATTTTATCCATGAGATTTGTGTCTAGGAACCACATTTTTTTCACATTTAGACAAATTTCTAGTAGGTTTAGATGGTTCTATAATATCTATTTTTACTAGAAAGTGATTTAAACCTACCAATGGTAGTATTTCTACCTTGATTTCTTTGTCTAAGCTGCTTAAGTCTTCTTTAAAAATTTTTTTTTTGGCTTTTCTGCTATATAGCTAAACTCTTTTCTTCTATTATTCCATGAATATGTTCCATTCTTGGTTGGAATATCTATGAGTGAGTTATTTTTCTACCCATTCTCTCAAGTCCATTGTTGCTCGTAGAATTGTCAAGATACCCCCATATTTTTCTTCTCTTTTTAGTATTGCATTGAAATCTTCTCCAATGATAAAGTTCTCATTCTGATGATTAATTATAAAGGTACTCATCTCATTCCATACTATTAATTTATCTACTATTTGGCTAGGCCCATAAACATTTATCACTATGATATGAAGATTACTTTTTAAACTTGAAACTCTATATCTCATCCAATTAGAATTAGTAGATATTATTTTTAGATTGATCTTATGATTGTTGCATCATATTCCTAGTCCACCTGAAGGTTAATTCAACTCTTTAAATTCTATTTTCCATAGACCTAACTTCTGTCCTAACTTAGTTATTTTTTCTTTATTTAATTCTATTTCTTGAGTCAATAATATTTTTGTTTCAAATAATATGAGGTTACACTTAAGAAAGAATTTCTTGCTAGGGACATTTAGGCCCTTAACATTCCATGTTGTTATTCTCATTGGTCCTTGGGAAGGATCTTTCCCTTCCCAACTCATAGAATTTCACTTATCTTAGTTTTTTCCTTTGCATTCCGTGCTACCTCCCTAAGTTCTTTTAGTGATTTTTGTCCTCTTTTTATTTTATTTTTTCCACAATTATGTGTTTTTAGACCTTCCTAATTAATGTATATTCTTGGATTTTCTAAATTTCACTAATGTATGATTGTTGTTGAGTCTTCTGACTCTTTTGCTTCCTATTCTCCTTCTGTTAAAAGCTCTCTAATCATTTGATTTTTTATTGGAGTTTCTTCTTCTTCTTCATTTTTACCTTCCTCCTCAATTCTTAAGTTTTCTGCTCCTTCCCTAGAAGCTTTTTCCCCAAGATTCCAAATTCTTTCCAGTTTGTATTATCCCTTTGTTGATTTTCCTAAACTTCTTTTTGTATGCTTGATTGACTATTATATTATGTTTAGCTTCTCTAATTAGAGTTTTTATCTCCACTAGTATCAGGGGCTCTGTAGAAGTCTTTTCCTTTGTCCTAATTTCCTCTTCCTTATCCATGTCAAAAATATCATTCCATTGATGGGTGTCTACTAGAACTTGTATCTTTTTTTCTTTGATTTTTTCTTGATGGTGACATTACTCCATTGAGTTGAATCTATAGCCTATATGCTAGGATTTTGTCCTTGATTTTCAATTATTTCTTCTTCTTTGTTTGATAGGCTATGTTCTTGAGTTATATGTTTATCTATTTCGTCAATTTTCTCTTATTTGTTACAAACTCCAACTTTATTTTTGATGCACCTTGTTCCACATTTATCTCTTTTGATTCTTTTGTCACTATTTTGCATACTCCTTTTGTACTCTTTTCTAATTTTGATCCCATGACTAACTTTCCTTTGTGTTCCATATGATTACAATCTACTAGAATAAATTGATCTTCTAGATCATTTTGGAGGAGCAATACTTCATGAGCAAGCATGATCAATTTTTTCATATTTCTCCTAGGATTTCCTTTTCTTGTCTACACTCTTCTCCTAGGATTTCCTTCTCTTGTCTACACTCTTCACAATTTTTATATTTTTCCATTATGAATTGGTAATCCATGTTTTTATTCCTCTCTACCTTTGGATCTTTTGTTAACCTTATATTTTCCCTGTTTTCTTCTTGCATTACCTGTTTTTCCCTCAAGACTTGAATGTTTGGAATCTCTTTGTCAATTGATTTTCTTTTTTCCTTGTTTTCTTATGCCTTCTTCTCCCTCTTTTTGATATTCGTTAAGTAGCTTCTTACATATTGTTCTTTATGTTTTCCTTTCTAAAATTTGCTCCAATTATTTCATCAATTTATCCTTCATATTTAGTGAAGGTTAATTTGTATATTTATCTATGTGTTAATATTTTTTTCATTATATTCTCATTTTTTCTTCTTTCATCTAAACTAAGAATCTAATCTTACTTGATTTATAATGGTTTACTTCAAAACCTATAAGATTTCCTAAAGCTTGTCGTATTCTTTTTATGATGTTAATGTGATGGAAGAGCATCAAGCTTGGATTTTGTTGGAGTTATAATTTTCATGCTTAGTGATGTGTTGGAGATACACTGGATAACCTTTTCTCATTATTGCATAGAGATTGGATGGATTGAGTTGAAGTTTGAGTTGTTTGTACCTTGCTATTGGAACTGTATTTTCTAGTTTCTAGGTGCCTATTGTAGACCGTGTAACTAATTTTTTGCAATGAATGAGATGATGAAATTTTCAAGCATTGAAGAGGGTCTAGATTACTATCTTTGGTTAAAGGAAAAAGTTATAATTATTTATAAGTTTGGAGATATGGTGATTCTCCTGGAGTATCAATTTCTAGATATTTACACAACAACTTTTTGTTAATGACTTCCAGGATTGATGTGAAAATATCCTTGTTGAATCAGCCTTTTCAAATTTGAAGGGTTGTACATGACCTTTAGTGCTACCCTTTGTTTTAAATGTGAGTTCTAATTCAATCAGAGCTAGGAGATATCACAATTTTTCTCAGGTATCAATTTTTGGATAGTTAATTTCTATTGGAAGCCAACTTGTGTCTCTTCAAGTATTCAAAATGTTAGTTTTTAGCATTCTAGGCTGACTTGTGGTGTAGATTGGTATCAATAGGGGTTGTGGTGAAGTCTTTATTCATTCAATGATGACATTATTCATTTAGAGGAGGATGAGTGAGTGTGGAAGCAGTTAAAGGGTGAGTTTTCCTGAGTCTATGGACAAAGTGCCAAATGTGAGGCAATTTATAGCAAGATTATGATGAAGTTGTGAGTGTATGGAAAAAGCACAAAATGTGAGGTAGTTACACTAGGATCTTAGATAAAGTTGGAGGAGATCTAGAGCTATGGCTAGAAAACAAGGAGATTGCTTATTGGGATTGCGAGCACAAGTTTATATTTCCTTGGTGGTTTCTTCTAAATTGTTGTTATACATTTGGGCTAGATAGGATTGGTTTGGATTGGATCTTAAGGGATCTTGTAGAACTACTTTTTTAATTGCTATTATATTTGGCCATAACTAGGAAGGCATTATAGCCTAGCTCATTGCATGTAATCTATTATATCTATGAATAAATTATTATAATTTAGTTTTAGTTCTTGCATTGTTTCTTTTTGTTGTTTTGTTTCCATGTGTGGTTATATAGCTAGGGGCTAGGACATCTCCTTTGGGGATACTCCTACCTTGCACTACATCAGACGATATCATAGCAAAGGTTGTTCCTGAATGTGTAGGTAGATCACCAAAGTTGAGGTAGTTTGCACCAAGACTTGGGTTGGAGAATTAGATCTAAGTTGATCTTGATTTGGTGGTGAATTTTTTCTTTTTGGAGTCCTAGATCTCTTGGTTGCAAGGTGACAGATTATGGTTCTAACTTGCAATTGAAAAGGGCTTACAAATGGATCAATGGATGCAAAGATGGAAAACTAATCTTGTTGAGGCATGATTGTAGAGAGTTTGTAGATTGTAGATCTGTGGTCCTAGACTTGTGATTTGATTCCTAATTTTTCATGCGAGGTGGTAGGTTACAATCTGACTTGTAAACAATTTGGTTTTATCACAAGGAGCATGGGAAGGATTTTTTGTAGAGGGTTTACAAAGATCTTGGCAGATGGCTCTAAGAGGATTGGACCTTGAGATGATTGCAAATCTTCGTGGTGTGCTGGAAAGGAGGTTTTCTAAGATGTCTTTTCAAGTTGAAGCTAGTTTGGCTAATCAAACTAAGGTGGTTGCTTAGTTTGAAACTAGTTTGGTTGATCAAGATAAGGATAGGATGAGGAAGGAATTCTATAGATATTTGTAGAGCTAGAGTCTACCAATCTGGAAGAGAGTTGTCTATCTTTTTAAGAGACTTATTCATGAGAAGATGACATGACAAGGTCGAGGTGGAAGAGGTTGGTTATGTGGATCAATTTGTGAAGTCTAATAAAGAACCTGTAGAGAAACTTGAGGTTGTTGCTGAAGATATTCATAACCTTGTTGATACTAGGATAGACATTGGATTTCATGATCAGTCAGTTGGATCTGACATGGAAATATCAGAGCACTTGGTCATGGATGATCTAGCTATTTTTGGTGATGAGTTGTGTATTATAGAGAATCTTCTTATGAGAAATGAGGTTTCTAATGTTGAGATTTTGGCATATGCTATTGAGGAGTTACATATTTCTTGTGATATGGAGTTTGTTGTTGCTAGTGTGGATTCACTAGTTTTTTATGTGGATGAGGGTTTCTTGATGAAGCATTATGTTTAGTTTATTCTTGGGTGTGATTATTTTTATTAGGTTGTTGATATGTATTTGATTCTAAGGTTTGAGTGTATGAAGCATAGATGGTTGATTTTTATATTTTTTCTATTGACTTTGATGAAGTGGAAGCCTTTGGTAAAGTTAAAGTTGGTTGCAGATCTTTCTTTAGGCATCAAAGTATGGGGCATACTTTTCTATTTAATTAGGGAGACAAATGCAAGAGCATAAAGCTTGGATTTTGGTGGATTTATGCTTTTAATGGTTAGGGATTTATTGGAGATACATTGGAGAACCTTTCCTCATGATTGCATAGAGATTGGATTGATTGACTTGAAGTTTGAGCCCTTTTGCTAGAATTGTGTTTTTTTGGTTTCTAGGTACCTATTGTAGGCTGTGTAACTAATTTTTTGTAAATAAAGGCTTGCAATTACCCTTTGTATTGTCCTTTTTTTCCTAGAATCCTTCAAATTTTTTATTTTGGTTTGTCTGAAGAAGACTTTATGGTTCTTCAAATGGTCATCTTCTACTTTTTTACTGCTACTTGGAGCTAAAGTGAATGTGGTAGGTCCTAGTCTTTTGTTTCTTCAAGTTGTGACCTTCTGCAATTCATCTTTGTTTTGCATTTCATTGTTTGTTTTCTAGATGACAATGGCTGCATTTTGACTTTTATGAAGCTGAACTAGAGCTTTACAACTACTAGTTTTTGCTGGATGAATTTGTGCTACTAGTTCTAGGGCTAACATGTTATATAGGTTGTGTATTTTAACATTGTTGACAATCTTTGATCTTCCCGCTACAAGTTTCCAAGATCATTTAGGGCATATTCCATGTTCTAAAATGTTTGTTTGAGAGAAATAATTAGCGTTTGAATCTACTTTTTGTAAATAAGCTTCTTTTCTTACATAGTTCATCATTTTCCAATATGCATCATAGTTAATAATTATGATCAACTCTTAAATTTTACCATTAGGATTATAGTTAAAATTATTTTTAGCTTAAATACATTTTTTAAAAATTAAAATAATTGAGAACAATAAAAACCTTGTGTATGCAATTATGTATCATGTCTTTTTTGTTCTACACTGACATTGTGCATAAGTTAAATTTAGTGCAATGTGTCTTCTTGGTTTTTATTTTAAGTATTTTCCTTAAAGCCATACTTACTTAAAAGAGTATAATTCCACTACACTTCCCTTACACGTGATTATAAACTTCCTCCAATTAATCACTAGGTTGTGTTAAAAATAAATTAAATTTTATGTACCTCACAAAATTGTAGAACATATATATTATCCTTTTCCTTATTTTTAATATTTTTCCTAGAAATCATAAAAATAATTAATATGTATTTTCAACTAGCATATATAGTATTTCTATTTGTTCTTAAATTCTATCTAAATCATATATTGTCTACTCTAAATACTTCTTTGAAGTCCTTTGTTACCAATCTTAGGGACCACCTCAAATTGGTTAAGTTATATTTTTGTCAATTGAATGAAAAGTACATGTTTACATATAAAAAAAAATTCAAAAAAGTTGATAAAGTGATATTCATGCTTACTTTTGATATAATTTTTTTAAGAATAAGATAAAGGGGTAAAAGGACAAACATGTGTCACCCTTTTGGATATGTTAGAGGGTTATGATCAAAAGGGTTTTGACCATAACCCTATCAGCCATACATACATGGCACTTTTTCAGGTTGACATGACAGCCAGGGTTATAGCTAAAACCCTTTCAACCAAAAGAGTTATAGCCGAAAGGGTACAAGGCAATACAAAATACATTGAAATCTCTTTTGGAGATCATTTTAAGTGTGGCGGTTCCAGATTCTGAGAAGCAAGTTAGGGTGTTTTAGTCGTATGTGGTAGATGGTGTTTTTTCTTGTTTTATAAAGTTGTTTTTAGTTATTACATGTGTACTATTAGTTAAATTAATTTTATAAATTTATTTTTTTAGTAGTTAGTTATTTAAACTAGTTAAAATTTTTATATAGTTAAATCATATGTTAGATAGAGTACTATAGTATTTTTTAATTAAATATCTACTTAATCATAGATGTAGATTTTACATCAAACATAGAAAATTCCAGTTCAGAACTAGATAACTAAATTAATTACATTTCAAAAAAATAAAATAGTAAACCTATATAGATAACTAACATGTACTGAAACACACACACACACACACACACACACACACAAACACATATAATAGACCTACATCTACATGAAACTTAGAAAACTTTTTTAGACCTATAGCTAAAAAGTAGTTACATTTTAGAAAATATTAACATAGTAAACCTATGTACTGTTAATTTTAAATTAGTTTTTTATCACACATACATGTGCATGTTTTTTGTTCACATACATGAGCTATACATCAAGTTGATATATATTCAACATGTGTGTTAAATAAAATGGTCTATATTTTTTATTTTTTAAACTTTATACATATATATACATAAATGTTTTAAATTAAATTTAACTTTTTGTTTTATATACTTACATATCTTAGCTCTATATTTATGGACATATCTTCTTTTCATATCATACATTATGGCATATGGTATTGGTGGTGCACCTACATCCTTGGGGGAGGCTAGCATTCAAAGAGGGGTTTATAGTGTTGAGTCTGGTACAACATGTAGACTGACATCATCCACTAAGGAGAGAGAGCATTTATTTAGAGATATAGTTGCTAGACTATCTCATGCTATTGAGTTACTAAATTCTACACTTTTCACTTCTACTACCCTCCCTAATAGGGAGAATATTATTAATATGAGAGATGAGTTATGTCATATGATTCAAAAAATTGAGTCAGACAACCCATATGATGACATTAGTATTACGACTTTTTACTCTTCTCTTTCTCATAGTGTCATTGGCACTATGAAGTATAGATAGATTGATATAGATGTCTCCACATCTATGGTGAAGAGCATGTTTCCCTTTTTTATAGACATGTCTAGGGTTAGACGTTATTCAGCTGTGAACTATATAGATCAGCTTGTTGCACCATTTATATATCCTCACTAGTTAGTTGCACATCATAGGTGGCCACAAAAGGATGAGTTTCCTGTCTATTTCTGCAAACAATTGTTTGCAAAATTTCATTTACATAATGATGTATATTATATAGATTTTCTAGGTCATCCTTGATAGTGCATCAATAGACTATTAGAGATATTTAGACCTACAGGTACCCCTACACCCATTAATAAACTGGCAATGATGGGCCCAAGCCTTTTGGTCATGCTAAGAGCTCCATAGATGGCTACTACGGCTATGATTGTTCCAAATGGTATAGTCAAGACTCAAATCTATTCTAGCATCACCACAGTTGTTATGCCGTTATAGGAGATGTCTTCATATCAATGTGGTAGATATATTTTACAATCTTGTTGTACCATTCCAATAGCTACATCCTCTAGCACAGGAGTTGATGATGTGTATGGGATGGCAAATATACTATCTCCACTAGAGGTTTCTGCTATATTAGATGTGGATGCATTGCATTGTATGGCATCCTATTTAGCATCTAATCTTCTTGATTCATATCAAGCATTATCGAAAGTAACAAGGATTCCTCTTAGTGACATTGGTGGAGAGATCAACCATATTCTCTCATGCAGAGTAGGATCATAGGGTTCAAAGAGACAAGAGGATATTCTTGCACCTTCTATAACACTTGTTCCTACACAAGGCCCCACAAAAACTACCCCCACCTCCTTAGGATCCTATAGCACCTCCTACAACACACTCTCATACTTAGGCCCCCACAGAATGACAACATCTATTTACGATTATGTTTTCAGATGAGATAGTCGACTTGGACTACGTTATTTTATCACTACATAATTCATATATTAGTTAGATTGGTAAAGCATTACATTATGCTATGGTAAATATATTTATATGTTTACAAAATTATTTGTTACTATATTTTACACTTATAAGTTTAACATACTTGAGTTTAAATACATGTACCTAGAGACATACATATATTATTGATTCAATCTAACTTGTGTAGATACTTATATTTCACAATTTATTGTAGTTATTATAAAATAAAATAAAAAATAATTTATTTTATATGAAACCACCAATGTGATTGCTATTAGTTTTTTTGCGTCAACAGGGGTTATGATTGAAACTGTTATAGTCGAAAGGGTTTTGGTTGTAACTATCTATGTGGCATCCTAAGTGGTAGCCACACAAGCAGAAATTCAATTTCTCCAAACTTTTCAATTTCAAGGCTGATTTCTCCATACAAAATGAAGTTTTTTCAAAAACTAAAAATACCCTTTTGTAGATCTCAGAATCAAGATTATAATCATATAAATTTTGTAGTATTTTGAGTAATTATAATATACTATAATTTTAAAATATTACAAGTAGGTATTTTAAGATTCAAGAAGATGTCTATTCAAAAAACGAAAAAAATAATTAAATCATGTTCAAAAAATAAAAATTTATATTTACCTCTAGAGGAGAAAGTCGTCACAAGAATATGTAATTTATTTTTTAAAAATATGTAGATTTGATAGAAAAAGTTTGGCAGGAAAAAAAGTCAAATTCTAATAAGTTTGAATTCAAACACTTATAACTTGAAACATATAAGTCCAAAATCAATTTTTTTTGTCCATTAGGTATACATATCAACTATAAGATATTAAGAAATTAGACCAAAATAAGATCATTTGCATATATTTTTTTGGCGGCAACAAAACTCTATATTTTCAACATTTAAAAAAATGAAATTAGACTTTAAAAACTAAAAAAATGATAAAATTTTCACTCAATTTTTATAAAAATAATTGTAAGAATAAACTTCGTCCAATTTTACACATTTCATTGGTTTACATCATCTTCAAATTCTAAACACAAATTTCCCTTTCTGCCATTAAAGTTGAAAAGTTTAAGTTTTGATATCCTTTTCCTTTATAAAAGGTGAAATAGGTTTGTGCTTTTAAACAAAGGATAATCTTAATACATAGCATAAAAAACTTGAAGTTCAACACCAAAATAATGATTACTATTAACCATTTCATAATATTAAGTCTGAAACTAGGCCATGAAATCTCATGATCCAATCAAAAAATAAATAGTGGCATGTTTACAATGCTTAGTATATATAGAAAAATATCTCACTAATAACAAAGATTTAACAAGAAGATGTTGTTTCACATGAAAGATGAGTCTCATGCACCAAAATTATTCTTTTTGGATTCTTCTTTATTTGTATCAAAAGTGCCAATGAGAGGATCTACACCTTTAGGATTGTAAGCAGTAGTCTCCTAGGTTGGGCCTACCTTGTCGCTCTTCAATTGGATGTCCCCATTCACTTTTTGGATATCAATGACTTTCTCTTTAGTGAACTATCTTAAAGTTGCACATTCTTCCTGATTTAGCATGTTTGAATAAATGTCAAAGAAATGGTCTAATTGTATACCATCCTTATATACAATCACTATGCCCTCATCAATCTAGATCATGAAATGGTTGTTTGGGAACTCTACATCTATTGATACTTATGACATGACATTGAAGAAAGTGAGTTTAAACATAAACCTAGTAAGTTCCCTCTTGATATTTTGGAAGACTTTCCTATTCCTCTTTTCTAAAGATACCAAAGCACTTCAATAGATAAAGAAAACTAGAACTTATTAAGCATATTGTGAAAATTATCTACACAACTAAAAAAGACTTATTTCCATCATAGGCCTAAATGCTTACTACCCAAATTAAGGCTACCAAAACATATATCCCAAATCTAAACATTACAATAAAATAATACATGCTCAATAGATTCAAGATAATTACAAATTGGATAGAAAATTGATGGAAACCCAAAAAAAATCACAGACCCAATAGAAAGTTTTAAAAAATTAAATATCAATCTAAAATACACCTTCTTAGGTTCAACACAAGATAAAGATAATTTAAACATCCTACTTTGGTTAGTTGATAAAATAATTTCATCATCCCATCTTTAATTACTTGATAAGATAATTTCATCATCCTACTTCATCAGATTGTATATATTCTTAGTAGATATCTCATTAAATTTGATACCATTGTTCCACTTTAAATGTAAAAGAAAATATTGACTATCCATTATTTTACTAGGAAAGAATGGATTAACTACTCTGGAGATCAAATTATATTTTTCTTTTGAGAAATTGGAAAGACATACAAAATACACAACTCCCAAAATTCTAAGTGATTTCAAATTGAGATTCCTCTAACCTAAGAGAGCCCAAAAATATTCCATTTTTAGAAGAAAAACATTGGGAAATGACAAGAGGTTTAGAGTTAAGTGAGACACCCCACAATAAGGATCTGTCCAATATAACATAGGAAGGTGAGGTAGAAATAACCTCTTTACAAACTAGAAATTTTCTCAAAGAGCACCATGCCCTCCATAGCAACTTAGGCATGGGGGAACCACCTATTTTAATTTAAAAATATCCTAGAATTAGGTCTAGCATAGAAGCATCCTTCCACTATTTTTCTTTCTTTATAGAAGCTTGTAAAATATTTTGTCTAATAAGTACTTTCTTATATGTTTCATTACCAACCAGGACTTTATTGATCCATTTGGAAGCCAAAGCTAAACCCTAAGTTTTAAGGTACCTACAACCCAAACCCCCAAGATTCTTAGGAGTTCAACACCATTTCCAACTTACACAATGTCTGTTTTATGAAAATAAGCCATTAGACTATAGGAATTCCCTCAAAATTCTCTTCAAAACATTAAATTAATAATTAGCAAAGAACCATCCTAAGTAAAATTATATGGCATGAGAGGAAAGAACCTTTTTTGTTAATTGAACTCTACTTTCAAAGGATAACACATGATTTTTCCATTGTCATGTATTGCATACTTTATTTGAAGCACAGAACTTTAGACTTTTCTAAGCCACAATTGTGAGTCTTTTACAAGCTTGTGCTAGGTAAAAGAGTTAATTGTATCTTGTATCATTTGAACAATGGTACCATTTCCTCTTTCATTTCAAGATAAAAAAAACTCAATCTTCTATTTGTTATAGTAGGTCTCTTATTAAATATGAAGTTTCCATTTACTTTTTTATTCCTTTACATAGGGAACAATGTGCCCTGATAAAATGATATGTTCATACTCTCATTATATTTAATGCAGTAGCTATCCTTTTTGATTTTGTCTCTTGGGATCCCTATGAATTATTCCAATCATAATGTAATAACTTTTATATGCATGTGAATCTCTATAGGCTTACATTTTTCTAGCTATGATATTATGATTTTTGTTTGTGATTTTCATGTATTTAAAATATGAAACTATTATAGGAATTTTTTTATTCTTATGTAATATTATATATTTTATCTTTTCATCTATCATGTAAATAACAAGGTAATTTATCTTAGCCATCAAGTCTACTAGTACCTTTATCTCTACTTATATTTATCCATGATAAACTATTTGAATCATTTTGATTCTTCCATCCTCAATTAATGTTAACTTTGTAGTTTAACTAGAAATGATGTTTCTACTCCGTCTCCCCATTTATGCATTCATTCACTCCAAGTACATGTGTCCTTCTTGCTCTTGAAAGATAATATTATTTAGATTTTTTCATTGTTTATCTTTACAGCTTATTTATTAATTCAATTTTATATTTCTATATTCCTTATGAGGAAATGATGACCTTTATTGTTCTTCTAAATTTATTATGATTTATCCAACCTCTGATATCTCAATCTTTCCAAGGAAAATCATATAGTATCTTTATTTGCACAATGAACAAAGCCATTAGATAAAACATGTTTCTATAATTGTTCTATTTTGATTCTTTGTGGATCTAAGTTATGTATAATTCCATTAGATGTTCAATAATCTAGGAGTCAATAGATATTGGTGTAACTAAGATTTTCCATTTCTTAGTCTCATGTAGATGAACCATCCTCTTAGAAGTTTGCATCTACATGTTCAGAAGGAGCACCTTGACAACTAACTAGCGAAGAATGCTACTTTTAGTCTATCATCATGCTTAGGAAATGACAAATATTTACCTTACCTTTTTTTCTTGAATTATTAATCATTGGGAATTTAATTGTATGGTGTATCTTATACACAAGTTGTGTGGAATACTTTACAATAATTTTCCATTTGTAAATATTTTAAAAAGACACTGAATTGCAAAAAAATATTGCACTTTTTAAATATGGATTTATATAACATTTTTTAATATGAATAAAAGGACATATCTTTTCATGAATAAAATACTAAATATTTCTTTTTCACTTTGTATATCTCATTATGTCTTGAATGTTTAACCCAAATAATGCACAACACACATCATTTTAAAATTTCCAATTGTACTAATGTATCCTAGCTATAAAGGTCCATATAGGTTTGCCAAATTTTAGGAAAGTGCTAAAAGTTGGTGCCAAGTACATATTGTAAAAAAACTTAATTTCCAATCTTCCTTACCAACAAATTTGTCTATTTATGGATTTTGTATTGATCTTAATATGAACATGTTCTCACAATAGTTGAGTCAATACCTTAATGGGTTATAAATGATTGTGAGGATTTACCTATCTTCACTAGTTTGAACAAGTTATAAACATATTTTTTAAAGAAAATATTAAAGGTCCATTTGAATTTAGATGAACATCATCAAAAAAGTTCCAATGAGAATTTTGTACATGAGATAGAAAGCTTTGTCACATGTACAACATTCTTGTTGGAACTTTTTGAATGGTGTCCATTAAAAGTTAAATATTAACACATTACATGTTCTAGAGAAAACACACTTGTGTAGATCTATGGGTGAGTTTCAAAATTTTGGTTTGTGAAGTGAAATTTCAATAATTCAAAGATAAGCAATGTTCCTCACCATGGAAGATGCAAAGGAATGGACAAAGTCATCATGAGTTCATCAAGATTCTAAATTTCAGGAGCATTTAAGTTTTTTATTTTCATGATACATATGATTATGAGAATCAAATATTACAAAAAAATTATTGTCCATTAAGTGATTGGCACTAAAGAGAAGAATTGCTAAGAGTTATTTCACATACTTTATTGGTTTAGTTTTAAGCACATTACTTGGAATAGTAAGAAGACATTTTTTCTAGAAAGATATATTTGAGAATAGGGATGAATGTCAAGTTAAAGTTTCAATTTCAAAAGAATGTGTTAGTGCATCTATTGTAGCCTCAAAAAAATGTGTTAATGCTTATATTGTAGCTTCAAAAGAATGTGTGAAATGAATAATATTCATGAAGAAAATAAAGAATTATGAGGATGGGCTCTAAAATAATGTAAAGGAGAGAGATGAAAATATTATCTCCTACTTGGAGAAGATAAATCATTTTACTAAGAAAAAGAACATGGAGGGTATTTAGATAAATGTGGATCTAGGTAGCAAGAAAAAGGAAGAAAATATTACTATCAATCATTTACCTAGAAAAATAATGAGGGTGAGTCTTAACAAGAGAGTATTTTCTTCTTCCAAAGGCATGAATCAACCTAAAGATCCCATGAAGGAGGTCACTACCATTGGGGACTAGGCTACAACATATCTTAAGGAGATTGTTTAGTTTTTTCTCTTTTGGTTTTGGGGGTTTGTCCATAGGGTTTTTTTGTTATTTCTACTTTGTTGGTCTTTATTTCCTATGATTTTTGGGTTGAAGGATTCAAACATAATCTATTGAGTGTGGCATAGTTGAATAACAGTCGATTCAAGGTAGAATTTAAGAATGGGAAGGCCAAGATACTAGATGGAAAAGGAAATCTAGCTGGGTCTAGTAACTGCAAAAAAGGTAACTTATTCTACCTTAATCTTAGTGAAAGTTCATGTTTTATTGCTTAAGTTGAAAAAAGTTGGTTATGGCATAAAAGGTTATGTCATGTGAACTTTGACAACTTGATCAAGATAAGAAAAAATAAAAGAGTAAGAGGTATTCCTAGTTTGAGGAAACTTGATATGGGCCTATGCAATGATTGTCAAATTGGTAAGATGGGAAAAAAAAGTTTCAAGAGCAAGAACTTGTTGATATCTAATTGAAAAGATCATTTGAAAGGAGTATTATTAAGCAGGAGATTGTTGAAGAAGACTATGTGTTTCAATCATTGTTTTGCCACTGATGTCAAACCTGTTATTTGTTGATAAGATAATTTATTATATGTTTCAAGTACTATCACTTAGTTGATTGATGAGGAGGATTTGATCAATAAGATGCCAAAAAAGTACCTAGAGAAAAGGTTGAGTTATGATTATGTAATAAAGTACAAGGATCAGTTAAGATAGTGATAACATAATGTATTGATGATCTATTTGAGGTTACAAAATGGCTAGCTACACTTAGAAAGTTTAGAAGAATAAGTTAAACAAAGTTCATCTACCAAGCTTGACCAAGTCGATAGTAGGTGCTAAGAAAAGTTAGTTCAAGCCGAGCAAAAAGTTAGTTGGAGCCGAGTGAAAGAAAATTCTAGTGGATGCCAAGCAAGATAGTAGATGCTAAGTAAATTTCAAATGATGTTGAGCACCAATAAAATCCAGTTGATGTCGAGTGATTTTACAATTGATGTCGAGTGATATAGTACGTACCAAGCATAAGAAGATTGATGATGCCAAGCTATTGCATTATGACAAAGATTGAAGATTGACCAAATAAAACCTAACAAGTTTGTTTTCTTAGAACTTGTGAATCAAGAGGAAGATAAGATTGATGAGCTGGTGGCACAGAATCTTATGTAAATCAGTTTGTAGGAAAATTTTAATGGATTCTAAGAGAATTTTCTAGAGAGGACAAGATATGGGGTAGATACATAGTATCCTACCTAATCCACCTAAAATCCTAATTTAGATGAGGGATGATGAGCAGAAAAATGTTTTAATTTCCTATATATAGGAATGTTTGGTCATGAAGCAAAGTGAGTTAGAGAGTTTGGTGTGAGAACCTGAGAAGGAGAAGGAGAAAGGGGTTTTGCTTCATCAAGTGACCTAAGAGAAGAGTCTGTAATGGCATACTAAGCAAGAAGGCTTAAGAAGATGAATGCTTGAAGGGTGAACAAGCTATCAGAGCTACAAAAAATGGAAGCCAAGCAGAATTGAGGACTGAATAGAGATCTATAATCTGCAAGTGAAGTTGTGAGTTTTATCAGATCAAAGCTCTATTGTTACTTTCTAGCAATTGTATCAATCTAGGGTAAATCCTTTAGAGTAAGGTTGACTTAATAGTCATTGAAAAATCCTTTAGTAGGGTGGCATTCAAAGTGAATGGCCTAAAGTCCTCTAACAAGGTGATAGAAATCCCTTAATCGGGTCATATTTTACAGTGTGTATTGCAACTTTTAATAGGGTTGACCTTTCACAGGGCATCACTTTAGAAGAGTGAAAAAGGAGTATCATGTTACTGGTAGTTTTTCTCAAAATGGGTTTCCATGTTAAATCATTGTGTCAAATGTACTAATGAATGTATTGTATTTCGTGCTTTATATTTCTACAAGATTGACTTGACAGTAATATATAAGTTTTAGTAGGTGCACAATGAATGCATGAATGGGTATGAATGTTTAATGGGTTCACTGAATTGTGAGAAAAATTTTATTTGTACATCTGGACCTTGAATAACTAATTCACCCTCCCCTCTTAGTTATTCTAAAAGAATTCTAATAATTGGTATCGGAGCCATCTACTTAAAAGGATTAGTTTTAAGGAACTAGAAGCACAAAGATCAAATGTCAAAAAGAGAAGTACCCAAGCTCAATAGAGATAACTTTCTTGCATGGTAAAGTTTGATGAAACTACACCTTGGAGGACTTGGAGATCATGCACAATCTTCCATTAGAGTGGAGCAAGTTGATCCAACAGAAGCCCTAACTATTGAAGATGTGAGGAAAAAGAAAGAACACAATCAAGCAATGTTGGAGATTGCCTCTACTTTTAGCTATGATGAATTTGATGATATCAAAGGATGTGACAGTATAAAGAAGATGTGGAATGCCCTGGCCACCATCTATGAAAGAGACAAAAATGTTCAAAGAGCCAAGTCAAAGAGTCTCAAAGGTAAGTTTGATGACATGAGAATGGGAGAAGGTGAGAATATTGCTCAATATGTTCCTAAAATAAAAGAAGTTGTTAGTGTAATAAAAGGTGCTACTGATAAAATAGAGGATGATACTGTGCTAAGTAAAGTCTTAAGGACATTATTGCCTATTTATGCCATCAAAGTTTCTGCAATCCAAGAGTTAAGATGTATACCAGGAAATGATCTAACCCTTGAAGGTCTAGTAGGTAGACTCACTACTTTTGAGCTATCTAATTTTGACAACTATAAACTAGAGGGTATTGAATTAGCTTTATAGTTTGTAAATAATAAATTTTTATTATAAATATTGAAACATAAAATGCATAATAGATATAATAACAATCTAAATTGTAAATAATAAATCATAGTAATAAATGTTAAACCTAATTATAAATCTAATTAACTTCACCTTGATCATCTATTATTCAAGTGGACCTTAGACTAAATTGATCCCTAAACAAATTTCAGATTAACCTAAATTGTAAACTAAAGTTTATCCTTAAATAAGTAAAATAAAATAAAATTAGAAAAAATAAATAGACAAACAACAAAGCCCAAATGCTCAACTATCAGAGTTAGAGCAAAGAAAAATAATCGTTACTAAAAATATTTTCCTCAAATATTCATTTTAAAATCATTTGTACCTACCTAAAACTTACTAATTTAACAACTGAATTTTTTTTAAAATCTCAGAAAATATAAACATGTAATACCAATTGATGAAATCAGACTAAAATTCTGCACATTTGCTCCATTTTTACGAGTCCAAAAGTCCTTCCAATAGGAAAAATGCATACACAGAGATTATGATGACTGTGCCTGTACTTCAGACTAAAAAAGGAAAGGGAAAATTATAGGTAATGCTCAGACAAAATTTTCCAAACCAGGCGCCCAATTACAACAAACAACCGGCCTATCAATGCTGAAATCAAATTATTTAAAACATTAGATAGACAGTGCATAAAAAACACCAAAACTCACATAATCTAGATTATGACCAAAACTCACATAATCTAGTGGTAGCGGCAGAAGAAGAAGCACAACAATTGGAAGAAAAAAAAAAGCTGATATGGTGGCGCATCGGTAGCTAGCCACTAATTAACAGGGCAGTTTTGCTGCTCACAAGAAATGTGAGGCCCGGTTGAGATGACCCCACATAATTATAGTACCATCCGTTGTGCGAATCTGTGCTATTAGAGAGAAGATCAATGCTGCAGATCGGGACATTAAGGCAAGCTCGCTGAAAATTTGAAGTTGTTACAGATTAAAAGAATGTAAATACATGTAAAAGGAAGCTAAATAGAGAGAAACTATTGAGATTGCAGTGAATACAAACTTCCGGCCGTAATGGACTCCAATCGCACTCCTGTCAGATATGATCCAGTCATATTATGTCCCCAACAGTCCACAAAAGGTTCACCCTTTGCCCATTTCCTCAAAGCGCACAAATGGTGATCACCAGCACTGATTTTGACATATTCTGTTGTGGCTGGCGACACTCCCATCTGAACGTACGCATTGTTTGCCCAGCAATATGCCTGCCCAGAGCCCTCCACTCCACACACAAATCCATCACCGCCGATCAGCCCTATGAACACCATTCTGAGAGGTGCTCCGTACACGATCGTCGCATCTCTTCCAAAGCAAGTCACGAAATGCAAACCATTGGTGCTCAATCTGCAGAGCGTCCGTCCATTTTCTCCATAAGAAGCTGCTAGAGAATTCATAGAACTGACCGCCAAAACAACTGTTAATTCAACAGCCAGGGAAACAAAGAACGCCACTACATTTTCCATAATCTAAACCCATATAGGATTATGGCAGTTGGCTGAGATAAATGCGTGTTTTTGTTGAAGATGCAGATCAAACATGTACCATACAAAAAAATTGGAGACGACGACACTTGTCAGACAGTGATAAAAGAATTTCATATTCTGAAAACACTAAACGACAAATGTAATAAAATATTCCAAAGACTACACTTGTCTATTTTCATATTTTGAAATTAATTATTAGATTAGTCAATCATCTTTCCAAAGTAAGTAAGTAAGGTAAGGTGGTTTTATGGCAGTTGGCTGAGATAAATGCGTGTTTTTGTTGAAGATGCAGATCAAACATGTACCATACAAAAAAATTGGAGACCACGACACTTGTCAGACAGTGATAAAAGAATTTCATATTCTGAAAACACTAAACGACAAATGTAATAAAATATTCCAAAGACTACACTTGTCTATTTTCATATTTTGAAATTAATTATTAGATTAGTCAATCATCTTGCATAAGTAAGTAAGTAAGGTAAGGTGGTCAAATTATTTAAAACATTAGATAGACAGTGCATAAAAAACACCAAAACTCACATAATCTAGATTATGACCAAAACTCACATAATCTAGTGGTAGCGGCAGAAGAAGAAGCACAACAATTGGAAGAAAAAAAAAAGCTGATATGGTGGCGCATCGGTAGCTAGCCACTAATTAACAGGGCAGTTTTGCTGCTCACAAGAAATGTGAGGCCCGGTTGAGATGACCCCACATAATTATAGTACCATCCGTTGTGCGAATCTGTGCTATTAGAGAGAAGATCAATGCTGCAGATCGGGACATTAAGGCAAGCTCGCTGAAAATTTGAAGTTGTTACAGATTAAAAGAATGTAAATACATGTAAAAGGAAGCTAAATAGAGAGAAACTATTGAGATTGCAGTGAATACAAACTTCCGGCCGTAATGGACTCCAATCGCACTCCTGTCAGATATGATCCAGTCATATTATGTCCCCAACAGTCCACAAAAGGTTCACCCTTTGCCCATTTCCTCAAAGCGCACAAATGGTGATCACCAGCACTGATTTTGACATATTCTGTTGTGGCTGGCGACACTCCCATCTGAACGTACGCATTGTTTGCCCAGCAATATGCCTGCCCAGAGCCCTCCACTCCACACACAAATCCATCACCGCCGATCAGCCCTATGAACACCATTCTGAGAGGTGCTCCGTACACGATCGTCGCATCTCTTCCAAAGCAAGTCACGAAATGCAAACCATTGGTGCTCAATCTGCAGAGCGTCCGTCCATTTTCTCCATAAGAAGCTGCTAGAGAATTCATAGAACTGACCGCCAAAACAACTGTTAATTCAACAGCCAGGGAAACAAAGAACGCCACTACATTTTCCATAATCTAAACCCATATAGGATTATGGCAGTTGGCTGAGATAAATGCGTGTTTTTGTTGAAGATGCAGATCAAACATGTACCATACAAAAAAATTGGAGACGACGACACTTGTCAGACAGTGATAAAAGAATTTCATATTCTGAAAACACTAAACGACAAATGTAATAAAATATTCCAAAGACTACACTTGTCTATTTTCATATTTTGAAATTAATTATTAGATTAGTCAATCATCTTGCATAAGTAAGTAAGTAAGGTAAGGTGGTTTTATGGCAGTTGGCTGAGATAAATGCGTGTTTTTGTTGAAGATGCAGATCAAACATGTACCATACAAAAAAATTGGAGACCACGACACTTGTCAGACAGTGATAAAAGAATTTCATATTCTGAAAACACTAAACGACAAATGTAATAAAATATTCCAAAGACTACACTTGTCTATTTTCATATTTTGAAATTAATTATTAGATTAGTCAATCATCTTGCATAAGTAAGTAAGTAAGGTAAGGTGGTTTTATAGTCCACGACACTATGCCATAGTTTTTGGGTTTACATATGGTGACAATGATATGGGACTACCTCATACTCTTTTTCGAGAGGTGCTTGGCACTACGAACGAGGTGTACATGCCCTACCCCCCAGTGGGATTTGAACTTGTGACCTCTCTTTCAAGAGTACAAGTTCTCCACCACTAGGCCAACTCAGGCTGTACTATTATATTGATCATTGATTTTAAAATGATATTTTGAGACTTAAGAAAAGGGACACTTCGGCGTAATAACTAATATAGATATCAATTATAAAATAATTAAAATTTAATTTATTATAGCCTTAAAAAAACATTATTTAGTTGTATTTAGATTTTATTTTTATTGACTTTACTTTTTTATTTTGATTTTTAAAAACATTATCTTCAAACCTAATAATTTTAGCAACTAATATCTTTATTTTTAATGTTAATGTAATTAATGCCAATAGGCATTCTACAATAGCAGAACAAGGAGTGGGATAGTGTGAGCGTGTTAATGTTAACTTTTATTCTTCTAAGTTAAATTTGACAACCACCTACATGTCAAAAGTTTAAATCTTATTATAAATAGAATATACTTTTAATAATAATATAATAAATAGAACATAAAATATCCGTTTAAAAGAATATTTGTAGATATAAATCATCCATTTTTTAATAAATTAAAATAAAAAGCTTAAATTAGTAAAAAACTAAATAAATGGAGATAAATGAAATATAAATAATTTTAGATGTATTAAATTAAATTATAATTATTTTGTAGTGGATATCTATCGGCATTTCTTTAGATAGATTTATTTAACATATCTATACTAGTTTATTAATGTCGTTAGCCATTCTACAATGGTAGAATAGGTGGAGTGGGATGGTGTGAATGTGTAAATGTTAAATTTTATTCTTCTCAGTTAAATTTGACAACCATCTACATGTCAAAATTTTAAATCTTATTATAAATAAAATATATACTACTTAGAACAATTGAATACCACATAAAATATTTGTTTAAATTATAATATTTGGAGATTCATTTTTTTAAAAATAAAAATAAAAAGATAAAGTTAGTAAAAATTTAAATAAATGGAGATAAAGGAAATATAAATAATTTTTGATATAGTAAATTAAATTATAATTATTTTGTAGTGGATATTTATTAAAATTTCTTTATATAGATTTATCTAAGTTATCTATGCTAGTTTATTATTATAATGAACATTGAAGTTTTGAAATGTAGATGATTGTCAAATTTAAGCTATAAATGTAATTGCTAACATTAACATGCTCATACTATAGAATGTTTATCAACATTAGTTATATGAAATAATCAATTAAAAAAAAATTAACTTTATTATGATATTGGTAAACTTTTAAAAAAATTATCATTTAAAATCTATTTGTTACACCTAATTCCAATCTTGTTTGAGTTGACATATCCTTCATCAGCCCTCAGCCCTACTCTTCTAGGTAAAATAATGCTTTATTTTCTTCTCTTATTTATTATTCCTATTATAATGCCATCACATACTTTTATACCATGACTATTCTTCATTTATTTCGACTATCTATATCTCTACAACTCTTGAGATTACCTCTTGGAGACCACTACCTCTTATATTCCAAATATCAAATATGCATTTATTCATGACCAAAAATAATTGTGGTATTCAACGACATTTATTCAAATTATTTTCTATTATAAAAGATTGTTCCTTTCTTTCATACCTATTTGTCTTAAGATATCAATATCACTCTTCCTTCAAATGTCCCATTTATAGAATCATTGTTTCATGACATGAAGTTTTCTTTTGTTTATGATTATACCTAACTACATTTAAAGATAAATTTAATTACTTATATATTTATTATTATTTCTTATTTTTGTTTTAATATAGAGTAAAATAAAATCCAACCATTTGTTTTACTTGGAAGTGTGTGTTATGTGCTTGGGCACATTTTTTTAGCACAAAATAAAAGGTGTACAATGCTACTGTAAAAGCAACATTGAAGAAATATTGATGAAAATACAAATGATTAAAAAAGTAGTAACAATCTAGGAAAGAATCTCGTTAACTACCTAGAAATGAAATAATGGAAAATCCTAAACAAATAGTAAATATTCAAGTTTTGAAACTAATTGTTTAAATATGATGAGTGATTTGAACAAAAGTATTTCTAGGGACCTAGGGATTCATATCTTACAAAGAACACACACAAATATTTAGATCCACACATGTACAAAGGTTGACGTGATGTCATCATTAATGTGTATGCCAATAGTTTCATGGGTCCAAAAGAAAAAAATAATAGATTTGAATTGTTGAAAAATGTCATAAAATTTATTTTAAACTTATTTAGAATTGAATAGGTTCCTTGAGGAGGATATTAACATCCTATTTAGAGATTTAATTTTTTTAAGCTAGTAACAATCATGATGCAAAATTGAAAACATGATTATTATTTTTAAAATTATAATAATCTCTTTTAGTATAATACTATTTTACTTTTAACATGTTAGTAATTGATTAACATTTAATGTAAAATTATCATTTTTCCAAAACTATTTTTGAAGTCTTCAAACCTCATTATTATAATACTAAATCTTATATTAAAATTAATTTAAATCTATTAAATACTTTATAAATTAAATTAATTCTAATATATAGGATTATACTTTATTAGGACATTTGTTAGGGTTAGGTTTTTATTGGGAAAATGCTTAAGGTAAGGATTCAAGGGTTATGGTGGAGATTAGGGTTTGACATTTAGGATTCGGGTCATGATTTAACATTCATAATTAGATATTAGGATTAAGTACTCAATATTAGGGTTTACCATTTAGATATAGGGTTTATCTTAGGATTTAAGATTCAAGGTTAAGCTTTATATTTAGTATGAGGGTTTAACATTTATGGTTGTTATTAGGTTATTATTAGGTTGAGAGTTATGGTATGAGTATGCATCATAGCTAAGATTGGGATTTATATTAAGGTTAGGTTTTACAATTAAAGCTAGGATTTAGAATTAGGGTTATGTATTTACACTTAGTGATTAGCAGTTAGTCTTAGGGTTTAACATAAGGATTGGATAATGATTTAGGGTTTATCATTTAGGATTATATTTAGGATTTGGATTTAGGATTTAGTTTTTAGGATTATGATTTAGTAATTGGGCTCAGGATTAGGGTTTAACATTTAGGGTGTAACATTTAGAACTAGGATTAGGATTAAGGCTTAGAATTTAAAATTTATTTAGTAATTTATGATGTTGCATCATGGTTAGTATTATAGTTATGAGTAGAGTTTGAATTAGGTTAGAATTAGGGTTAAAGTTCAAGATTTAGAATTATGATTAAATAATAAGGGCTAGGATTAGTGTTTGATATTAGTGATTAGGACCTACTATTTAGGATCATAATTTAGGGTGGAATTAAAATTAGGGTTTAGCAAATATGATTTAGGGTTAGAGAGACTTAGATCTAGGGTTAAGCTTAAAAATATATTCTTAACCATGAACCTAACTACAATTGAACTATAATACTAATTCTAACCATTAATTTTAGTGAAAAATCTTAATCCTTATGCTTATATAAATTCTACCATTAATTACAAGCATAATGAAAAAAATCATAACCCTAATTTATTTGATATTGTCATTACAATTTTTTTTGGGTGATTAGTAGTAGAGTTAAAATTTAGGGTTTTGCATTTAGATTATAGTTTGGATTATGGTTCTGATGCTAATCATAGTAATATTATTGCCAAGGTTAGGGTTTATAATTATGATCAAGGCTTATATTTCACCATTAGCATTATAGTTAGAATTATTGTTAGGTATACTACATTTAAAAATAGATAAAATAACTGAGAAGACTATCCACCTCATGTATTCAAATATGTAATATGGATCCTCAATTTGTTCTGCAATTCAAATTTGTGCACAAGTTAAATTTTGCACAATGTGTTTTCTTAGTTTTTATTTTTGTTATTTTCCTTAAATCCATGCTTACTTATTAGAGTTTAATTCCACTACACTTCCCTCACACATATTTATAAATTTTCTCCAATTGTCATGTTATAATTAAATTTTATTTAATCTACCTCACAAAATTGTACAACATATCTATTATCCTTTTACCTATTTTTAATATTTTCCTAGAAATCATAAAAATGAGTAATATGTATTTTCAACTACCGTATAGTATTTCTATTTATTTTTAAGTTCTATCTAAATCATACATTATCTACTCTAAATACTTATTTGAAGTACGTTGTTACAATTTTAGGGACCACCTCCAATTGGTAGAGTTATATAGTTGTCAATTGAATGAAAGGTACATGTTTACATTTCAAAATTTTCACAAAAATGATAAAGTTATACTAAAGCTTACTTTTGGTCTAGTTTTTTTTATAATAAGATAAAGGATAAACTTCATACATAGCATTAAAAAGTTCAAGTTTAGCATGAAGATAATGATTAATATTGACCATGTTTGAATATTAAGTTCGAAACCATGCCATGAAATCTCACGAGAAAATCAAAATACAATGAGTGGCATGTTTGTGATGCTTAGCATATCCAAAAAAAATTTAATTGATAATAAAGTATTAACAAAGCATTAGCCATTTTTATGCACCTTGTACTTCGAGTCAGCCCCCATTTTGGCTACTTCTAATTTCAAAAATAAAGCATTAATAAAAAAGATATCATTTCACATGAAAGACTAGTCCATGTACCAATAATATTAGTGTTGCATTTAACTTTATTTCCATCAAAAGCACCAACAAGAGGATCTACACCTTGAGCCTACATTGACCCTCTTCTATTGGAAGGACCCATTCACTTTTTGGATATCAATGACTTTCTCTTTAGTGAACTATCTTAAAGTTTGATGTTCCTTTTTATTTAGCATGTTTGAATAAGTGTAAAAGAAATGGGTTGACTGCATACCATCCTTATATATAATCATTGTTCCCTCCCTAATCTAGATTATGAAGTAGTCCTTTTGGATCTCTACAATTGTAGATACTAGTGACATACTATTGAAGAAGGCAAGTTTAAACAGAAGCCTGGTAGTAAGTTCCCTCTTGATATTTTGGAAGACTTCGCCTTTCCTCTTTTTCTAAAGATACCAAATCACTTCAGTAGACAGAGAAAACTATAACTTATTAAGAACATTGTCAAATTTATCTACATGGCCAACAAGGACTTCTTTCCAAGATAGATCAAAATGCCCATTACCAAAAATAGAGCTCAAATCTAATTGGGCGAAATATTTGATCAAAGAACACATGCTCAACACTTTCAAGATAATTACACATTGGATAGAAAACTGATGGAAACCCAAAAAAAAATCATAGACCCAGTAGCAAATTTTTCTAAAGTAAATATCCATCTAAGGCACATTTTCTTAGGTTCAACACAAGAATTTCACAAATTATCAAGAAATAATATCCATACACTAATTTGTCAATTAAGGTCTCATCTCTAGTTAATTTCTAAATTAATTTCATCATCCTACTTCATCAAATTATAAACTTTCTTAGTAGATATCTCATTTAATTTGATACCACTACTTTAACTGTAGAAGAAAAGATTGACTATCCATTATTTTACTAGAAAATAATGGATTAACTATTATGGAGATCAAGGTATATGTTTTCTTTTGAGAAATTGGAAAGACACAGAATACATTAAAAAATACTACCAAGATCCTAAGTGATTCCCAATTAGGACATCTCTATCCTAAGAGAGCCCAACAATATTCCATGTTTTAGTAGAACACCAATGGGAATCGACAAGAGGTTTAGAGTTAAATGTCCAAGATAGCATAAGATGGTGAGGTAGAAATAATCTCTTTACAAACTATAAATTTTCTCATAGAGCACTATGCCCTCCATAGCAACTTAAGAATAGGGGACCAACCTATTTTAATTTAAATATCTCCTACAACTAGGACTAACATAGAAACATCTTTCTATTATTTTCATTTCTTTATAAAATTGTATATAATATTTTGTCTGATAAGTACTATCTAAGATTCATTACCAACTAGGGATTTATTGATCCATTTGGAAGCCAAAGTTGAACCCCTTATTTTTAAGATCCATACAAACCAAACCCCTAATATTTGTAGGAGTACACCACCAGTTCCAGCTTACACAATGTCTATTTTTTGAATCCAAGCCATTATAGTATAAGAATTCCCTAAAAATCCTCTCCAAAACATTAAATATATAATTAGCAAAGAGCCATGTTGAGGAAAAATATATGGAATGAGATGAAATAACCTTTTGAACTACTTGCACTATGCTTGCTAAGGACAACATTTGAGTTTTCCATTGTCATGAATTATGTACTTGATTTGAAGGTCATGTTGTGAGTCTTTTTCAAGCTTGTGTTGGGTACAAGAGTTAATTTCCTCTTGCAAAATTTGAACAATGAGACAATTTCCTCTTTTATTTCAAGATAAAAATACTCAATGTGCTCTTTGTTGTCATAGCCACATTATTAAACATGAAGTTTCCATTTACTTTTTTCTTCCTTTACATAGGTAACAATGTGCCCTAATAAAATTCAATATGTTCATACTATCAGTGTATTTAATGTAGTGGCTATCCTTTATAATTTTTTCTCTTGGGATCCCTTTGAATGCTTCCAATCATAGTGTGATACTTTGGTATGCATGTAGAACTCTCTAGACTTACATTTTGCAAGCTACGATACTATGATTTTTGTTGTAATTTTCATGTGTTTAAAAAATGAAACTATTGTAGAAATTTTTTTGTTCCTATATATACTATTACATATAATATTACATATATTATTTCTCCTTTTGGACTCTCATGTAAATACCAAGGTAGTTTAGCTTTACCATCGAGTCTTCTAGCATCTTTTTTTTATTTATATTTATCCATGATAAATAATTTGAAGAATTTTGATTCTACTATCCTCGCTTAATGTTGAATTTAAAATAGATAAACTAGACATGACGTTGATACTCCATCTCTCCGTTTATGCATTCATTCGCTCCTAGTACAAGTGTCCTTCTTGCTCTCAAGATATTTTTATTAACTATTCTACACTAGTTGTCTTTGTAACTTATTTGATTGATTCAACTATATATTTCTATATTACTCATGTGGGAATGATGACCTTTGTTATTCCACTAATTGTATTGTGATTTATCCAACCTTTGATATCCTAGTCTTGTCAAGGAAAATCATGTAGTATATGTATCTACACAATAAACAAACTCATTAGATAAATTTTTTTTCTCTAATTCTTCTATTTTGATTCTTTCTGGATTTTAGTTTTGTATAATGTGTATAATGTGATTGGATGTTAAAAAATTTAGGAGTCAATAGATATTTCAGTGATTGTTATTTCTCATTTCTTAGTCTCATGTAGACAAATGACCCTCTCTATATTTTTTAGCTACATTTTCAGAAGGAGCACCTCGACAATTAACTAGCTAGCTAGGAATGCTACTTTTAGGCTATCATCATGCTTAGGAAATGATACATATTTACTTTACCTTTGTTTCTTGACTTCTTCATCGTTGAGCATTTGCTTATATTGTATAGGTCATACATGAGTTGTGTGGAATACTTTACAATACTTTTTTATTTCTAAATATTTTAGAAAGACATTTAATTGCAAAAAATTATTACATTTTTTAAATATGGCTTTATAACATCTTTGAATATGAATAAAATGATATATCTTTTCATCAATAAAATATCAAATATTTCTTTTGCGCTTTGTATATCTCATTATGTCTTGAATGTTTAAACCAAAATGAAGTGCAACACACATCGCTTTAAAATTTCTAATTGTACCAATATATGCTAACTATAAAGCTCAGTATAGGTTTGCCAAATTTTAGAAAAATGCTAAAAGTTGGTACCAAGTTTGATTCTCAAAGAGTTGGTGTAAATGGATTGGAGCTTGTGTTTTGAGAGCATGGTTTTTAGTTATAATCCATGGGGCGCCAATGGGATTTTTTTCCATCTATACAAGGAGTGAGGCAAGGTGATCCTTTATCACCAGTCTTGTTCATAATAATGGCTGAAGTATTCAATAGATATATTCAAACTCAGCATGCTCTTGGATTTTGGCAAGGTATAAAGATTGGGGACTCAAATATTTTAGTCATTCATTCTCTATTTGGTGACAATAACTTACTTTTTGGGTCATCTAATGTTGAAGAAGCCAAAAAAATTATAAATGTTTTGGATCTTTACAGTGCAGTCTCTGGTCAAAAAATCAACAAGAACAAATAAAAAATTTACATCTTCAATACTAATCAGATTATTTCAAATATATTAGTCAACATTTTGGGGTTTTCAGTGGATCACCTTCCTTCTGTGTACCTTAGCATACCTTTTTTCATGGGAGCTAACAAAGTAAATTACTAGTATCTATTATTGATAGAATCAAAGCAAGGGTAGTAGCTTGGAAAGCTAGATGGATCTCACTTATTGGCTAAGTTATTATCGTTAAAATAGTCCTGCCAGTGATTCCTAATTACTACCTCTTAGTTCTTAAAGCCCCTCCCTCAGTGATTCAGAAAATCCATAATCTGATCAAAGATTTTTTATGGTCTTGTAATATTGATGGTGTAAAGAGAATTCCTCTTATCTCACTAAAAGACATCGCTCAAGTGAAATCTTTGGGTGGTGCAGGGATACATGATCTGGCAAATAGAAATAAGGCCTTTGGCACTAAGTTAGTTTGGAAAATGTACTCCAAGCCCCACAATAAATGGTGTCAAATTATGCAATAAAAGTACTTAGATAACAATAGGCCTTTAAGAGTTATCAATTAATGACCCCCAAAGGGGCTCATCTTTATGGGATTTTATGATGTCTTCAAGATACACAATTAGGAAGTATATTTCATGGGAGGTGAACAATGGGAAGCAAGTTAAGTTTTGGAGAGACTCTTGGAATGGGTTCCCCCCAACTAATCAAATTGGGGCTCATGGATGCCTTGGTTGACTCTATGGAAAGCTTATGGGGCTGTTATCTAGTGGACTTCATTTCTACAATATGTTTATTCTCTACAAAAGTGATTTGGAAGGACTTGAAGGACCTACCTATCTCATTAAATGATTAAGAGAGACTCTCCAAACTACTAGCAACCAAGGTAGTTTATTTTTCAGGAAAGGAAGATTAGTCATTCTAGACCACTGGCAAAGATGGCACATATACTATCAAAGAAGGATACAAAATTATTCAGCAACAAGTATTAGGCAATGCTCCTTGTTGTGCCTTCTCATTCTATTGGAATCATGTTACCCTCCCTAAAGTTGGGTCTTTTGCTTGGATAGCCTTGAAAAAGAGGGCCCTAACCAGTGACATACTTTCTAAATTCAATATCTCTTGGCCTTTCAATTTCCTTCTTTGTAACATATTACATAAACAAAGTTAATTTCCAATCTTCTTTATCAACACATTCCTCAAATTGAGATGAATGATATTTATAGAAAACTAGTTCGTAATATTGATGGATTGTGCATTAATGTTTGAGTTTGTCTATTGGTATTATAAACATGTTCTCACAATAGTTGAGTGAATACCTTAATTGGTTACAAATGATTGTAAGGATTTACCTAGCTTCAGTAGTTTGAAAAAGTTATAAACATGTTTTTTAAAGAAAACATTAAAGGTTCATTTGATTTTTTATGAATGTCATGTGAAAAGTTCCAATGAGAATGTTGTACACACAATAGAAAGCTTTGTCACATGTACAACATTCTTGTAGAGTCCATAATCTAATGTCCCTATAAGGAGATCCAAATGCAATAGGCAAAAACCTATCATGTTTGAAGACTATGAGACTATGTGTTAATGTCAAGTGTTCTAAATGGTTATGAAAAGAGACTTTGGTAAAGAAATTAATGATGAAAAATGGGAAAATATTACAAATTAGGAGAAAAGGTCAATTAGAAAAAAACAAACATTGGAATTGGTTCTTTTACCTAATAGAAGGAATACTATTGATTGCAAATGGGTAGTTAAAATAAACCTTAAATCTAATGGCCCAATTGACAACCACAAATTTAGGTTAGTAACTAAAGGCTTAAAGAAAATAGTAGGGATTGATACTAAGGAATTTTTTTCTCCTTTTGCAAAGATGATCATAATTAGATGTTGATAGTATTGAATCAATAAATTCCCCAAATGTTTGTAAAATGTAAATTCCTAAATAATGAATTGACAGGGGAGCTATATGTCACTCAATTGATTGGATGTGTTGAAAAGGAGAAGGACCACATAGCATGTCAAGTAAGAGAGGAAGTATACAATTTAAAAAAATCCCCATAATCTTTCTACCCAACAAATGTTAGGTAAATTCTTCAAAGGTGACTCAAAGCGCATGTTGTTAATCCAAATCCATACATTAAGAATTTTGACAAAAAAGTACAATTCTATGTTGTGTTATATGTTGATGATTTTCTCTTAACAAGGAAAAGTCAATCATTAATACAAGAGGTGAAAGAATCTGTGAAGATCCATTTTGAGATTTGGATTACTACATTACTTATTCGAATTTAAGTTTGGCAAACACCTCAAAAATATAGATTTGTCAAATGAAATTCTTACACTATCTAGTTGCAATATTATTCAATGCTTCATCAACATGAATGGAGATAGGCACTAAGTTGATTTAATATTGAAAT
Source organism: Cupressus sempervirens (assembly GCA_028749045.1). Taxonomy (NCBI): domain Eukaryota; kingdom Viridiplantae; phylum Streptophyta; class Pinopsida; order Cupressales; family Cupressaceae; genus Cupressus; species Cupressus sempervirens. Next base: position 729,266,496 of record CM053786.1, read on the forward strand.
GACATATTATTTAACAAAACCTTGTATATGATTTTGATAGGAAATTTAATTTATGTGAACCCTACTAAACTAGACATATTTAATGTCCAGTTGTAAAATTATCTCAATTCATGTATTATTCTAAACAAATTCACTATTTCTAGTTGCCAAGGATGTTTTGAGATATCATTAAGAAAAAATAAATATTGGATTCAATTATTTGAGAAGTGAAGATTTCAAATTTGTCGATTTTTCTAATTCAGATTAGGCAGGTTACATAGACTCTAGAAAATTGGGTTATTGTTTCAATCTTATATATTCTATTTTCACATTGAGTTGTTAGAAGTGGCCTAGTTTTGTTTTATTATTCATTGAAGCGAAGTAAAAGATAGATTTTTGTAGAAACTTGTGAATCGATATTTCTTAGAGGACTTCTTGAGAATCTTGTACATCCACAACTTGATCCAACAATTATATATTGTGATAATAGAAGTGTGTTTAGAAAAACTAATAGTTCTCTTTTCCATGCTCACAAAAAGCATATTTAAGTACACTATCACTTTATTGCTAAACATATTCTTAATAAGAAAATTGAACTTATTTATACACAAACCAATGAGCATCTTGCAAATTATTTAACTTAAACTTTAAGAAAGGATAAATTTGCATATTTCTTCGCAATGTATTAGTGTCAAGTGTTCATCACTTATAAATGAATAATCCTATCTATTTTATCAGCCCTCCAGCATCTAATTGAGTTGTGTGATATATATATATATATATATATATATATATATATATATATATATATAATCACACTTAATTATAGTCATGCCTCATACAAAATATGCAACTCTTCATGAGTTTATTGTATTTATGAATCACTGTAATCAAACTTTTAAATATAAAGAAAATCTCTTCAATATCGAATCTTACCATCCTTCACTCCCTTTTTCATATTCAGATAATCTAATGGAAATGTTGTTTTATATGTTTTTACCTATAGAATTAGGTTAGAAATCTATATTCATACCCTGTAAAACTATATTCAGAGCAGTGAAGAGCAAGAGACAGCAACGCACAAATGTAAATGGAAGAGGCAACAAGTAATAGATTCTAAGCAGATCCCAAAAATAGACTAGCAAGAGTTTTGAAAGATGTCGGCAAGTAATGATTTTAAGTATATGCTAAAAATAGACGAGCCAAAATGTTGACAAATGTCAACAAGTAATAATGTTTAAATAGATCCTAAAAATAGCGCAAATTTAATCTTTGCTATCTTTAAACAAGAATAGTACCAGCCAATACGCTTCAATGGGAGTCTCCTCTCTTCTACCTTATAACTAAGGCAAGCAGAAGAGGAAAAAGAATAATGTGCTTCATTACAACTGAGCTGATTAAGGTGCTCACAGGTTTTGGTGAAGTTTTCTTTATTTTTTCCTCATTTCGTATTAGAATTTCTGCTTTAAAGTAGACCAAGAAGAGTTATAAATTAGTCCTAGTGTCTATTTTCCTCATTAACCATCTCTGTTTGTGTTATCTTTGGAATTCATTTGGAGGACTGCCAAGAAAATTGGGGTGGTGTGGCTAAATGTAACCATGGATTAATGGATCCCAGAGACTTATAAGAGAAAGTTGGGCTGCCGCTGTCAGCAATTTCTCTTGTATATCTTTGGGATCCATTATGCAATTTAGGCACTACGGGTATTAATTAGTTTACCATTGAACCCATTTTGATTAGAATCCTATGCTTTTTATTTGTGTTCTGGTTTACAATTCTCGCCCTTCTTATTTTTTTCACTTTCGCCTATCACAGGTGATCAATCGGTACTTTTTTGTAGGACCATGAAGCTCTTTTTTGTCTTGTCATTTTTGCAGAGTTTTGGCTGAGCATGCGAGGCAACTTGCAGACTTGGTTCCTTCATTATTGGCTCCAAGTCGCATCTTGTTATCTGTTAGATGCTGCTCAACAACTCTCCCGATGTTTTTCTGTACTGTAAGGAAAAAGGAAATTCATAATATATCATTTGTTGAAGATAATTAGTAATAATATGAAAAGTAGAGTGACAACAGATGAAAAAATGCTATTGCTAGGGAGCGGCTTAAACATATCACACTAAGCTTAATTTCTAGACTAATTTATTTTTCCCAAGCTTAATTTTTTCCTTAGTGTGTGATGTTTAAGATTGCTAGTCGATGATGAAAGAACAGCTCTTGAGACATTCAGCAAGGTCGCTAGTTGAAAAAATGATTGAGAATGAAAGTGGAGTAAAAGCAGATGACATTTAACATCACATATTAAAACTTGATTTCTAACTAAAAGCTGATTTTTTTTAAAGCTAGTATGTGATTTTAAGAGTGACCAAGAAAAAATAGATCAAAATATTGTCAGAAGGCAGTGAGAAGGTTGAATGTTGAAGCTAGGGATTCAATTAATATAGTTGTAGCTACTCTAAAGTATTGTATTATCTGAAGCTTTGTAGTTGTAGTCATAGCTGCGTAAAAGGTCATTAGTTGACATTCTCATTGTAAGTTCTATATCCAGCGATTAAATGAAGTTATTATTTTGAATTTTAGATCATAGAAAGTCATCAAACTGCAGATTCCATAAATAAATAAATTGGTTGCTTCAATTATAAATAGGAGCATGATTAAACTTCTTTCTCAAGGAATAGATATAATTTTGTGACTCAAAGCACAACTGGTGAAGTGATACGCATACGTAGCCTAGAAAATGCTTTCTTCTTCTTCTTCTCGCTAATCAATATTAATTGAAACATATAATTTACTTACTAATTTGGGAGGTTTTGGTCATTATAACGACCCCCCCGCCGGGCAGTGTGGTTAAAATGCTAAGTTTGCATGGTTGGCGGAGATTGTAGCGATGCTTGAGCACGTGGAAAAATTGAAGGCTTAAAACTTCTTTTCATCCCCCAAATTACACCCCAAGACGCAACTTTAGAAGTATACGGGAAACACATGATATACGAGCAACAATTCTGATTGATTTATTTTCCTTAGGTCTACAACTTCAAGAAAGAAAGATGCTTATTTTGTTAGCATAAGCGTTGTGCTATTTCTTCCTATTTGTTATGCTTTTCATTTATCGATTTTGCTAACAAATATGCTGCTTTAATTTATTCATACCAAGTGTTATTCTTCACTTGAAGAATGCTTTGGGAGATATTGTTTGTTGCAATGTAGTCTTTTTAAAAAATGTCTTTCACCCCCTTTAATTTATCCTCTAAGTTGTCTATTTAAATCAAAAGCTGTGGTTGGTTATAATTTTTTTATATATTAATTAATTCAAATAACTAATTATATTTTTAATGTATTTAAAACAATAAATAATCACATTTTTTTCATTGTAATAATACTAGAGTATAAATCAAATAACTATTTTTAAGATAACAATCATTTTTTATATAGATAATCAAATTGATTTTCATTAATTCTACAAAATTAGTAGGTAGGATTCATATCATGTTTATTGATAAGTTATTTTGATTTGAGGTGATCAAGTTATTGGTGTAAGAATTACTTTGTATATGTTATTTCCTAATTACATTCCTTATATTATTCTAATACCCTACATAATATTTTATACTCCAATTCTTATTTCATTCATTAATATAAACCTATTGTATCTATTACTAATTTACATAGTGATGGGGACACAACCGAAGAACAGAATGGACACAACAGACAAGGGAAATTGTATTAACTGAAAAATAAGCTAGTACATTCAGTATAGAGAAAATAAAATTCAAAACATGCCCTAAGGGCTTACAATAGCATAAATCTAGAGATAATTTCTCCTTTCAGTACCTCCTCTCAAACTCCACTCCGAACTGCCTTTTACAATGCCAAAAATCTCCTTAAATAGACCCCGGAGGGTTAAGGACTAGGATTACATTCTAGAAAGTGCTAGTAGGCATCCACCGACCAAATAGAAGGTTCCAGAAGCTGCGTTAGAAGTTGGTGCAAATCTAGAAGAATTTAGAAACGGTCACCGATCTTTCGGGAGGCATAACTTTTGAACTGTAGCTCCGATTGACGAACCGTTTACATTTTTGGAAAGCTCTCGAAGCGCTCTATAGCCCTATGGACCAGCCTCGCTCGTCCCCCATTTTTTGGCCCTTTTCAAGGTAATTTAATGCCCCTAACTTGACTTTGAAGCATTCTTAGGTGGTCTCCAAAACCTGAAAAACTGCAATAACTTTCAAACCGTGGGGCCTTTTGACCTGATTCTTTTTCTGAAATGCTCTAAATCACAATTACATTCATCTGGCTAATTCACACCTTCTAGTTTACCAAAATGATGGCCCAATTACATGCTCCTATTTTTCCAAGATTTTCTAGCACACTAATAGTGGAACTGTGACAGTTGGAACCTTTATTTGACCCAAATGGGTATCCAAAAATGAAAACACATGAAACAAAAACTAAGTCTAAGTACATTTTTTTGGGTGACACAGGATTGCCCTTATACCTCTGGATGCTCTTGCATCAGACACCCAGGGTGGATTGAAAAGTGACCCTTTCACTTTATGAATGGTAGAGGAAATCCCAAATTGGAAACCTCAGCTGCTGAAATCCAAGTTGAGTCCTCAATCGGTCATCATTTCCATTTGACCAAATACTCTTCATACTACCTGTTTCTGGTACTCCTACCCACATGATGATCTAGAATGTCTTCTATCTCCTCCTTCTTAGAAGCAGGAATTGGACATGGCTCTAACACTAGCTCCTCATTTGCACCATCATCATGATACTCTGTTAAATCTGCAATGTTGAAAATGGGAGAAATGTGAATACCATCAGGCAGCTCCACTTCATATGCATTTCCTGAGTCATGTTTCTTAAAAATTTTGCAGGGGCCAAACTTCTTCATTTTCATCACCTGTAGCCACAATTGTTCCTCTACGGAGCTCCTCCTGCAATGCTTGTACCTACCTTTGGAGGGCTCTAACCTCCTCAGGATTAATAGCTTTGGCCCTTTCGCCATGCTCTCTTCATGGAGGCATCTTCTTAACTCAAACCCATGTCCACACAGTCCTGGTGCAAACTGCTTCACATTCGGTGCTCTGTCTACACACTCAGGAAAACCTACTCTAATACCACTTGATGGGGACACAACCCAAGAACAGAATGGACACAACAGAAAAAAGAAATTGTATTAACTGAAAAATAAGCTAGTACGTTCAGTACATAGAAAATAAACTTCAAAACATGCCCTAAGGGCTTACAATAGCATAAATCTGGAGATAATTTCTCCTTTCAGTACCTCCTCTCAAACTCCACTCTGAACTGCCTTTTACAATTCTGAAATTTTCTTTAAATAGACCCCGGAGGGTTAAGGACTAGGAGTATATTCTAGAAAGTGCTAGTAGGCATCCACTGACCAATTAGAAGGTTCCAGAAGCTACGTTAGAAGTCGGTGCAAATCTAGAAGAATCCAAAAATGGTCACTGATCTTTCGAGAGGCATAACTTTTGAACCGTAGCTCCGATTGACGAACCGTTTACATTTTCAGAAAGCTCTCGAAGCGCTCTATAGCCCTGTGGACCAGCTTCGCTCATCCCATATTTTTTTGCCCTTTTTGAGGTCATTTAATACCCCTAACTTGACTTTGAAGCATTCTTAGGAGGTCTCCAAAACCTGAAAAACTGCAATAACTTTCAAACCGTGGGGCCTTTTGACCTGATTCTTTTTTTGGAATGCTTTAAATCACAATTACATTCATCTGGCCAATTCACACCTTCTAGTTTACCAAAATGATGGCCCAATTACATGCTCCTATTTTTTCAGGATTTTCTAGCACACTGATAGTGGAACTGTGAGAGTTGGAACCTTTATTTGACCCAAATGGGTATCCAAAAATGAAAACACATGAAATAGAAACTAAGTTTAAGTACATTTTTTTGGGTGACACAGGATTGCCCTTATACCTCTGGATGCTCCTGCATCAGACACCCATGGTAGATTGAAAAGTGACACTATCACTTTATGAATGGTAGAGGAAATCCCAAATGGGAAACCTCAGCTGCTGAAATCCAAGTTGAGTCCTTGATCATTCGTCCTTTCCATTTGACCAAATACTCTTCATACTGCCTGTTTCTGGTACCCCTACCCACACGATGATCTAGAATGTCTTCTATCTCCTCCTTCTTAGAAGTAGGAATTGGACATGGCTCTAACACCAGCTCCTCATCTGCACCATCATCATGATACTCTGTTAAATCTGCAATGTTGAAAATGGGAGAAATGTGCATACCATCTGGCAGCTCCACTTCATATGCATTTCCTGAGTCATGTTTCTTCAAAATTTTGTAGGGGCCAAACTTCTTCATTTTCATCACCTGCGGCCACAATTGTTCCTCTATGAAGCTCCTCCTGCAATGCTTGTACCTACCTTTGGAGGGCTCTAACCTCCTCAGGATTAATAGCTCTGGCCCTTCTACCATGCTCTCTTCGTGGAGGCATCTTCTTAACTCAAACTCAAAACCACATAGTCTTGGTGCAAACTGCCTCACAGTCGGTGCTCTATCTACACACTCAGGAAAACCTACTCTGATACCACTTGATGGGGACACAACCCAAGAACAGAATGGACAAAACAGAAAAGAGAAATTGTATTAACTGAAAAATAAGCTAGTACATTTAGTACAGAGAAAATAAACTTCAAAACATGCCCTAAGGGCTTACAATAGCATAAATCTAGAGATAATTTCTTCTTTCAATACCTCCTCTCAAACTCCACTCCGAACTACCTTTTACAATGCCAGAAATCTCCTTAAATAGACCCTGGAGGGTTAAGGACTAGGAGTACATTCTAGAAAGTGCTAGTAGGCATCCACTAACCAAATAGAAGGTTCCAGAAGCTGCGTTAGAAGTCGATGCAAATCTAGAAGAATCCAGAAATGGTCACCGATCTTCCAGGACGCATAACTTTTGAACCGTAGCTCTGATTGACGAACCGTTTACATTTCTGAAAAGGTCTCGAAGCGCTCTATAGCCCTATGGACCAGCTTCACTCATCCCCCATTTTTTGACCATTTTTGAGGTCATTTAATGCCCCTCACTTGACTTTGAAGCATTCTTAGGAGGTCTGCAAAACCTGAAAAAATACAATAACTTTCAAACCGTGGGGCCTTTTGACCTGATTCTTTTATTGGAATGCCCTAAATCACAATTACATTCATCTGGCCAATTCACGCCTTCTAGTTTACCAAAATGATGGCCCAACTACATGCTCCTATTTTTTCAAGATTTTCTAGCACGCTGATAGTGGAACTGTGAGAGTTGGAACCTTTATTTGACCCAAATGGGTATCCAAAAATGAAAACACATGAAACAGAAACTAAGTCTAAGTACATTTTTTTGGGTGACACAGGATTGCCCTTATACCTCTGGATGCTCTTGCATCAGACACCCAGGGTGGATTGAAAAGTGACCCTTTCACTTTATGAATGGTAGAGGAAATCCCAAATTGGAAACCTCAGCTGCTGAAATCCAAGTTGAGTCCTCAATCGGTCGTCCTTTTCATTTGACCAAATACTCTTCATACTACTTGTTTCTGGTACTCCTACCCACATGATGATCTAGAATGTCTTCTATCTCCTCCTTCTTAGAAGCAGGAATTGGACATGGCTCTAACACCAACTCCTCATCTGCACCATCATCATGATACTCTGTTAAATCTGCAATGTTGAAAATGGGAGAAATGTGAATACCATCTGGCAGCTCCACTTCATATGCATTTCCTGAGTCATGTTTCTTCAAAATTTTGCAGGGGCCAAACTTCTTCATTTTCATCACCTGCGGCCACAATTGTTCCTCTACGAAGCTCCTCCTGCAATGCTTGTACCTACCTTTGGAGGGCTCTAACCTCCTCAGGATTAATAGCTCTGGCCCTTCTACCACGCTCTCTTCGTGGAGGCATCTTCTTAACTCAAACCCACAACCACATAGTCTTGGTGCAAACTGCCTCACAGTCGGTGCTCTATCTACACACTCAGGAAAACCTACTCTGATACCTCTTGATGGGGACACAACCCAAGAACAGAATGGACAAAACAGAAAAGAAAAATTGTATTAACTGAAAAATAAGCTAGTACATTTAGTACAGAGAAAATAAACTTCAAAACATGCCCTAAGGGCTTACAATAGCATAAATCTAGAGATAATTTCTCCTTTCAGTACCTCCTCTCAAACTCCACTCCGAACTGCCTTTTACAATGCCAGAAATCTTCTTAAATAGACCCCGGAGGGTTAAGGACTAGGAGTACATTCTAGAAAGTGCTAGTAGGCATCCACCGACCAAATAGAAGGTTCCAGAAGCTGCGTTAGAAGTTGGTGCAAATCTAGAAGAATCCAGAAATGGTCATCGATCTTTTGGGAGGCATAACTTTTGAACCGTAGCTCTGATTGACGAACCGTTTACATTTTTGAAAAGCTCTCAAAGCACTCTATAGCCCTATGGACCAGCTTCACTCATCCCCCATTTTTTGTCCCTTTTTGAGGTCATTTAATGCCCCTAACTTGACTTTGAAGCATTCTTAGGAGGTCTCCAAAACCCGAAAAACTACAATAACTTTCAAACCGTGGGGCCTTTTGACTTGATTCTTTTTCTGGAATGCTCTAAATCACAATTACATTCATCTGGCCAATTCACACCTTCTAGTTTACCAAAATGATGACCCAATTACATGCTCCTATTTTTTTGGGATTTTCTAGCACACTGATAGTGGAACTGTGAGAGTTGGAACCTTTATTTGACCCAAATGGGTATCCAAAAATGAAAAGACATGAAACAGAAACTAAGTCTAAGTACATTTTTTTGGGTGACATAAGATTGCCCTTATACCTCTGGATGCTCCTGCATCACATAGTCCTATATCCGACTACTAATTTTTTATTCTTCATTTTATCCTCCATATGTATATATTCACCTCATTATATATTTTCATCCAAACCTATTTGCTAAGCCACTGCCTCTTATGTTCCTAACACCAAATATAGTCACATATACTTTTTTGTATATCAATAAAATTCAAGATTTTCTTGTCATTGCTCCTTTGTCAACTGAATGTGCTAATATAAATGCAAGGAATAATGGAGAATACAAATTAGTGAATTGAAAGACGTTGTCTAAAGTTTTGAAAAAAGAAGGTTTGTACTTGACTCATAAAGGTAGCTAATTTATGGTGCTTGGTCCTTATAGATGATTACCTCAACACAATGTGAGGAAACCCTCGTAATGATCCTATTGTATTGACTTGATCATATATAAGGACTGACAATACTAAAGTATCTTAGTTAGACATGGGCACTAAAATTCAATAAGTGAAATAAATTCATTGATTACCATATAAATTGTTATTATAGATGTTCTCATTCGATAAAGAAAGTAATAGCCCAAAACTAAAATACTAACTACATCAATCCTTAAAAATACATTTTAGAGAGAATTCACTAGCGCTTAGATCAAGAAACAAGAAAACTAAGATAAATAGAGCAAAAAACTAAAATAGCAACAAAATGAAACTATAGAATAAACACCCTAGACTAGAAAACTACACAAAAAATAAGAAGACAAAAAAAGTAGGTTGGCCACCATAGTAACCAGACAACCAAATGGCAGAAGAGGGGACCCTTTCAAATCTTTATCGATCTCCCTCAAAATATTGGATATATTAGCAAGGAATTTTTTTGTTATGCTCATATTAGTCAACAAATACCTAGTATGTTTGTCTTAAAAGTTTTGGCACTACAAAGTAAAGAACTTTTAGGACCAAAATTCAAAGAAGTTATTTTAGTGAGAAGAGTGCTAATGAAAAGATGTGAATCATAAAATAAAAGGTTAATAAAGTATGAGTATATGTCCACTCATGTTTTCACCTTAAGCTATGTGGGAAAAATATTAAGGGATTTTCCATAATCATCACAAGAATTTTAAATTATTTACCAAAATTCAACTATATACTTGAGACGTGGGCACTAAAATGGCTATTTTACTATTTATCATTTTTATGTTCACTTATCTTTCTATAGAGCTACAACACAAAAATACCTTATAGCTAATTATTTTTTTCTACTATAATAACACAACATTGAGCTATCCTTGAGGAGGGCAAGGCACTAGAGTAGGCAAGTGGAATTTATTTTATTTTATTTTATTTAATACATTTACTATTAGTAGGAAAATTTAGAGTTGTGCACATATATGATATACTCTCATCTATACTAAAGCTTTGCATTCATCCTAGATGATGAATTTTTATCGGTCTCTTGAACTTGTGCAAGAATAATATAAAGAATAGGATAGAAAAATGGATAGAAATGTTATGAAGCACAATTAGAAAGAGTATAATAAGGGATTTCAATGACTTGATTAATTTTTGTAAGTATAAGTAGAGGATCAAGAGAATGTTACCAACCATCTTTTGATACTCATATGAGATATTATAGTATTGGAGCATGCACATTTTCACAATATTGTCCTTTGCTAGGTCTATCAATCAGTAAAGATTTACTTCCATCACTTTTTGTTCTTGATACTAATGGAGCAATTAGTTGCATACATAATATCAGTTTATCATCCAACAGGTGAAATAAATATTATACTCATGGACATGTACTCAATTATATGCCTTTAGTATCAATTGATGTGCTCATACCTATACAATATGTTGGACACATGTAGTTGTACTTATTTTCTTGAGTCATCATAGTAATGATCATAGAACATATTTTACTAAGATGATTAAAGGGAAAATTTCTACATCGCTAATCAAATTTATCATGATTATCACTATAGTACTTATAGTTCTAGTATATGTTTGAGTCTCCCACTTCTAAGAAGTGTTAGGATTAACCACATACATAAATAACAATTACATGCAAATATAACCAATATCAGAAAATAATATATCACACAAAAGAGAAACAAGACACAAGGATTTAACATGGTTCATCCAATCCTTGGGCTACATCCACCAACAACATGTCCATTATTATTATTATCTGCTGATTATAATCCACAATCCCTTACAGTTCAATACTGCTACAAGAAGCTACAAGATCACCATACATAATGAAATCCATAACCCCAAATAATTTTATACATGCTTTTGCCACTTACATAATTAGGGCTAGAATAAGTTGTCCAATAGAAAAATAGTAGTCAATGCCCTTTACAATAGTAGGATCATTTTTGGCTTCAGGGGTGCTATCCCCAAAAACCCCCGTAGGGGCATTGTTCCTCAACCCCACCCTATATTGTGATAGGGAGTGCACCTAGGGCACTGCCCCTTGACCTCATCTTGGGGCATTGTCCCCAAACCCTTGTAGAAATAATTTTGGGGGGAAACCACACTGAATAAACCTCTGAGTCTGATTAGGCTCCACATCACAACAAGAATTCCATGTCCATTATTTAAGGAGAATGGAGTAGCAAGTTGTGTACCATTAGGGTAAGAGTTTTCTTACACACCTATAACAAACCTCTAATGGTTTACTTATTTAAATTTCTACAATATCACTTCCTACACCTATCATATGTATACCTGCCTATTTCTAAAATAAAAGCTTAAAATAAAATGTAAGAGGTAGTTTTGGGTGCCCTTGACTTAGTACTACAAGATGTAAAATGAAATTATATTTCTCATATAAGGGTGCTCCTTACAATCTTCTTTGAAAGGTTCATCAGATTACTGGTGGACACTAGTGGAAAAAAGAAGTAGTTACCTTGTAACTTTGCTCCTACAATTAATAAATCTATAGGTTTTTATATGGTTAACCTAATTCCATATTTTTCATCCTTAGGTCCTAACTTGCACATATAAAGTAGACAAAACTTGGGGTTGATAGGAGTTTTACTATGTCAAACATGAGTTTTACAGTATATAGCCATAAAATTGAATTGAAATGTAATAGAATAAAAAATATATCTTGAAAGGATAATTTTTATAACTAAAATTAAAAATTTTCAATGATATTTTTTACCTATACAACTCTCCCTTTTGTTAAACCCAACATCAAAATAATGATGTTTAATTTTAAAGCTAAATTTCGGCCTTTTTGTGATTCTAGTTATTTTGCTTATGTCATTTGGTTTTGGTGTTGGTCATTATGTGATGCTAGTTTTCTAGAGGTGCTTGTTCTCTTTTCTAGGACTATTTTTTTGTAAAAAATAATAACTATTTTGTAAAGACAATTGAATTTTTGGGTTCCCTATACAAAACTTGTTTAAACCCTTAATTGAAAACAATGGATGTAATTATATTAGTTTGAAGATTATGCTGAAAATGGGATTCAAATGAAGTAGATTAGGAAAGCATGTGCAAGGCATAAAGAAGCCCATCCAACCAATTTGGAGGCCAAAATTTAAAGGCATGGGATTTGGTAAAAGAGAGATATCTAATATTACTAGTACTACAGGTTTAAATGAACTAGTTCAGAGTAAGGAATATAGATCATGTTCACATTGTCATAGGGAAGGACATCTAGAATATAAATGTTGGGTTCTTCACCCTTGTCAAATTTCTAGGTTGAAGAGCCACAATGAAAAGACATGTTAGAATATACATTGTAGTGAAAAATCTATGCAAGTTTCTATGTAGGTGGATTATGGATGGATTGATTAATCTTGTTGGCAAAAGGTGACAAAAATATTGACAAATTTCTACAAACCTAGAAGTGTGCATGTCAAAAGTGACAGTGGTGGATCAAGTTTTAGAAGCTTGAGTGAAGTAAATGATGACTTCTTGTTTTGATTAGCAGAAGTGTCAAGATTTCTCTCTATGTTAGAGAAAGGATGGTAATATTGATCCTTGTGATCTCTAGTTGATGAGATAAATTAATATTGAGTTAGTTGACTTCTACTAAGAAGTACTATGTAAGTCTATACAAGTCTAGAGATGAAGTTTTAGAATATTTGGTTTATGGACAATGTTGAAACTTGTGAAAAAAAATGGTGTCCCAACATCAAGAGGGAGTATGAAGATTTATGTTGTTCACATAATTTTTAGCATGCAATTAAAACATCACTTCCATCGTCCACTTTAGTTTTGTAGCAGTTAAAAAGTGATCATGCATAATTTCATCAATGCATGACTATGTACAATCTTCAATAGTTTAATTGGAGTTCTTTTGTGTTCCTTAGTTGCATAATAATCTAAGATGGGGCTATAGTATTATAACTATGGCATCATCATCATTTTAGGCAATGTTTTGAATAAAAGACTTGTTGTTATAAGTGCTCTAGTTAGTCTTTACATTAGCATAAGATTTAAATCAAAATTTATGATTTCTAATATTAGGGAATAGATTTAGGGAATTTAGGAAAATACATTCATACATGTAATTTAATATGCATAGAGACATTAGTAGAAATGATGAAATAAAATTTTATGCCCCAAAATAGAAATAGAGTACTTGCAATCATTTTTATTTTATTGAATGAGCATCTTGATTAAACGGTAAATTGTGTGTAAGGGTTTCTATTAAGATCCTACCATTACCCACATTGAATGAATATAATTTTATATTTTGTACATTAATAAAATTTCTTATAGCCTTAGCCTTCAAAAAAAAAATAAACAATAATAAATTTTAATTAATTTAAAATTTAATATAGATTTTAGAATAAAACATCCAAACATATATGTACGAATTTGATTAAACATTGGTCTAAGCAAGAAAACAAATTATTTTTAAACATATTAGAATAGCTCAATCATAAAGTAAGAACTTTAGAACAATACACTTATCCATAGATTGAAACTAATAGAACATGTCACATGAGTACCCTTCCCATACAATGAGAAGTAAAACATATTAGAAAAAAAGGGGACTCTGATGTTCCTCCCCTCATTCCACTCCATATCATTTAACCCACTTCAGCCAAACTATATTTTCATCACTTGCTCTCACCTATGTCACCACAAAGATAGTTGGATGGAACATTAACACATACACAATTGCGTAATCTTTAGGGAAAAAAACAACTATTGTATATTTTAAGAGGTCAAAAGAAACCTAGACAATTTGAAGATTGGTGCAGTTTCTCAAAGAACTTGGAATCCTTCTAGTTAGATTATTATAGGACAATCAATTCTAGTTCAGATGGCCTAAACATCAAACACTTAAGTTTCATTCCAACACTAAAAGTATTAAATAGTCAAAGTTGACTTATTTTTTCCAAGCTTAATTTTCTCCTTATTATGTGATGTTTAAGGGTGGTCATTCTAGCTTGTTTAGTCCACTATATTCTACAGGTATGCTCCCCGTCAATGGGTTTACAAAAAGTCTAATCTGGTGAAGGTGTGTGCAATTAGATGGAAATTGAAAGCATGCACTTCACCACTCGCATGCACTGCTCACATAAACCATTCTATTGCATGCACATGCAACAATGATGCATTTCAATGCATTCACAATGCATAAATTTAGATTAATTAATTTAATTTTATGTTTAATAAAACTGCATGTTGCAGTTAGCTTCATAGGGATCATTTATTATTATTTTTAATTACTTGTTAATTAGTTTGCATATTATGAAAAACTATTATTTTCATGCAATCCATTTACTTGTTATTATTTAGGATTTTTTATTATCTTCCTTAATCAGCAGTCAAGGCTAAGTGTTTTATTTTTTCTTTATAATGTATTCTACATTTTTAGAATTGTAACACGTTCAATAAAAAAAGGGTTTTTGTTTTGATTTCAATTGTTCGTTATTTATGCTTTTTTTTTTAAATTTCTTTGGTTTTCAGTATAACATAAGAGCTTTTATTTTAAGATATTCAATTGGTATCAGAGCAGGTTGTAGAATATTGTTCTCTTGCAAGAAAAGCAATGGTTTTCTCCAAGATCTTTTGGAATGGAAAATGGTGGCAACTTTCCATTCCAGCTTCTATTATTTTCTCGAGACAACTATGAATATTGGAGTATCAAGATCAAGACCCTACTATTATCTCAAGAATTTTGGAAATTAGTAGGAGGAGGATACATCGAGCTTGCAAACTTGAATGATTTAAATGCCTTAACACAGGCTCAACAAAATTAATTGAAAGAAGACAAGAAGAAGGACAATCAAGCTCTTTTTCTAATTCAAACTACATTGGATATGTATATTTTCCCTTGTATAGCTGGTATGAAAAGGTCAAAGGATGCATGGGAAGACCTTCAAACAGCATACCAAGGATCTAACATGATAAGATTGGTGAGACTTCAAACCCTTTGAGGATATTTTGAAAATTTAAGGATGAGAGAAGTTGAGTCCACTCATGAGTTTATTAGAAAGGCTCAAACTATTATCAATCATCTTAAGACTCAAGGGAAAAATATCACAGAGCAAAAAGTTGTAGAGAAGATTCTGAGATTTCTTCCTCCAAAGTTTGATCCAGTGGTCATAGCCATTGAACAGAGTAAAGATACATCTACCTTCAAAGTTGAAGATTTGATAGGTTCTTTGCAATCACTTTGAGAGCACATGTAGTGTTCAACAGAGAATCTAGTGTAAGCCTTCTAGTCTATAATTAAATTTGAAGCAAAACTTGTAGCCCCTTTTCAATCAAACAAAACTCAAGGGGAGTCTTCTACGTCAAGAGGATGTGGTAGAGGATGAGAAAGAGGAAATAACTAAGGAAGAAGAAGGAGTAGTGAGGATCGAAGAAGCATCCACTGCAAATATTGTGAAAGGTATGAAAACTATGAATCTAAACATGTAGAAAGAAAAAATCTGACTTGAATAAGTCAAGAGCCAACTATGCTAAAGAATCTCTTGAAGATACAAAGAACTCTATGTTCTTTACATGCAATTTGGCAAAAGAACCTCAAAAGAACATATGGTTTCTTTATAGTGGGTGCTCAAATCATATAATAGGTGAATCTGATCTCTTTGTTAAATTAGATGAATCCATAAGAAGTCAAGTCAAATTTGGTGATGAAAAAGAGGTTGATGTTATGGGAAAAGGTACATGCTTGCAATGAAAACTAAGCAAGGATAAATTACTTATATTCATGACACCTTGCATGTGCCCAAATTATAACATAATCTTTTGAGTATTGGGCAGCTTGTAGAAAAAAATTATAAAGTTATTTTTGAGGATAATTGATGCAAAGATTTTTATAAATCAACTAACCACCATCTTGTAGCAAAGACTTGTATGATAGAGAATAGATTATTTCCTCTCACTTTGGTTTTCACTAATATGCATGCTCTTAAGGAAACCACAAATGATTCATGGTTATGGTATCAAAAGTATGGTCATTTACATTTTCAAGGATTAAGTTTGCTTCATAAAAAGGACACGGTGAGAGGACTTCTTGCCATTTAGGAATAAAAAGAAGTTTGTTCATGGTGTGCTCTTGGTAAGCAACATCATGAAAGTTTTCTGGTGAACAAGTCATGCAAGGCAAAATCTCCTCTAGAGCTTGTGCATTCTGACATTTGTGGTGTTATGCAAGAGGAATCCTTGGGTAAGAATATCTATATTTTGACACTTATTGATGATTTCTCATGCCACACATGGGTTTATTTTCTTAAGAAAAAATCTAAAGCACTTGGATGCTTCAAGCATTTTATAGCTATGGCAAAAAAGAAAAGTGGGTATTCCATTAAAATACTCATAATAGATAAAGGGGGAAATTTTATCTCTAAAGAGTTTGTTGATTTTTGTGACATGAATGGCATTCAAAGACAACTTACAACAGCCTTTACCCCCCAGCAGAATGTTATTGCAGAAAGAAAGAACATACTATTATGGAGATGGACCGAAGTATGTTAAAGTATAAGAACCTTCCAAGTTCTTTTTGGGGAGTTGCAGTGGCAACCATAGTTTATATTTTGAATCGAAGCCCAAAAAAAGTACTTTAGAATATCACTCCAAAAGAAGCCTGGAGTGGACACCAGCCCTCAGCAACTCACTTTCCTATATTTGGTTGCCCTGCATTTGTTCATGTTCATGTTCAAAATAGTAAAAAGTTGGATGCCAAATCCCAACATTGTATCTTTGTGGGATATTCAGATTCCACCAAAGGATATAAATTTTATGAACTTGACACAAAGAAATGAATTATTAGTCAAGATGTGGTTTTTGATGAAGGGGGAGTATGGCAATGGAAGAAAGAATTTCAAAAATCTATGTCATTCATCATGGGTAATGAAGATATTCAAGTCCCTCCTCTCCCCACAACCTCGAGTGGAAACTCAAGCCCAAGTCCACCAAGTTCACCAAGTTCCTCTTTAGGTGAAAGTTCAAACTCACGATCCAATCCAAGTTCCTCACAAAAGGTACAAATTTTAAATGAAATATATCAGAGGAGTTCTACTATGGATTCATTTGCTAACTTTGCATTGTTAAGCTCCATTCAAGTTGAACCTTCTATGGATGAAGAAGTTGTGATAGAACCAATGTGGATTGATGCTATGAATGAAGAGATACATGCTATTGAGAAAAATGATACATGGGAATTAGTTCCACCTCCAAAAGACAAACAAGTGATTGGTGTCAAATGGATTTACAAGGTGAAATATCATGTTGATGGTTATGTGAAAAGACACAAAGATAAACTAGTTGCCAATGGGTTCGCACAAACACCTAGAGTAGATTATTTAGAGACTTTTGCTCTAGTTGCTAGGTTTGATATAGAAAAATTATATTGTCTATTGCTGCTCAAAAAAAGTGGCTAGTCTATCAGATGGATGTAAAATCAGCTTTCCTAAATGATTATATTGATGAAGAGATTTATGTGGATCAGCCTATTAGCTATGAAATTTTAGGACAAGAACGCTTGGTTTACAAGCTAAAAAAAAAAACTCTATGGGTTGAAGCAAGCACCATGTGCTTGGTATGCATGAATTGATAAATATTTCTTGAAGAAAGGATTCATTTGAAGTCCTTCAAAGCCAACCCTTTATATCCAACATGTTGGTAATGACATTCTAATTGTTTGCATTTATGTTGATGATCTCATTTTTATAGGTAATAGCCCATCTCTCATGGAGAAATTCAAAGAAGAAATGAAACAAGCATTTGAGATGTCAAATATGGGACTTGTGCATTATTTTCTTGGGGTAGAGGTGCAACAACAACCTTACAATATATCCATTTCTCAAACCAAGTATGTTACTGATTTATTGATGTGGTTTAGAATGATGTCATGCATGACAGTTGCTACCCCTATAGCCCTTGGTGAAAAGTTAACAAAGGATGATCCAAGTCTCCATGTTGATCCTACATTATATAGAAGTTTGGTTGGGATTCTCATGTACCTTACTACAATGAGACCTAATATTATGTATCTTATGAGTCTTATCTCTCAATTTATGCAAGTTCCACATGAGTCTCATTGGCGTGTTGCAAAAAGAATCTTAAGGTATGTGAGTGGTACACACAATTTTGGTATTCATTATTCTCCCAATGATAAGTTTGAGCTAGTTGGTTACACAGATTCTGATTGTGCTGGTTAAATGGAATGTTGAAAATCAACCTCTGGTTATGTTTTCTCACTTGGTTCTCGAGTTGTTTCATGGAGTAGTAAGAAGCAAGAAACTATGGCTCTCTCTCTAGTAGAAGCATGTAGTATATTATGGCAACAATAGCTAGTTGTCAAGTGATATGGATTCAAAGGATTATGGAAGATTTGCATTTGGTTCAAGAACATCCTACAACTATTTTTTGTGATAATAGTATTGTCATTGCAATGACC
The DNA here is from genome assembly GCA_028749045.1 of Cupressus sempervirens. Taxonomy (NCBI): domain Eukaryota; kingdom Viridiplantae; phylum Streptophyta; class Pinopsida; order Cupressales; family Cupressaceae; genus Cupressus; species Cupressus sempervirens. The sequence continues at coordinate 729,285,195 of CM053786.1, forward strand.
AAGAATCTAGTGTTTCATGCTAGACTGAAGTACATTAAAATCTACCATCACTTCATTCGAGATTTGGTTTAGAATGATACAATGGAGTTATAGTTTTTCCCAACTTCTAAGCAAGTTGTTGATATCTTTACCAAAAACTCTCACTACATCTAGTTTTACTACCTTGAGAACTCAACTCGATCTCATCCCCATTTTTCATGCAGGGAGAGATTGAAGGCATACACTTCACCACTTGCATGCACTGCTCACATGCACCATTCCATTGCATGTGCATGTAGTGATGATGCATTTTAATGCATTCACAATGCATTAATTTAGATTAATTAATTTAAGTTTATGTTTAATAAAACTGTATGTTGTATTTAGCTTCATAGGGATCATTTATTATTTTTTAATTAGTTTGCATATTATGCAAAACTATTATTTTAAAGCAATTTCTTGCATGCTATTGTTTAGGATTTTTTATTATCTTCCTTGATCATGCATGTTATTGCTTAGGATTTTTATTATCTTCCTTGATCGACAGTAAAGTTTAAGTATTTTAGTTTTTCTTTATAATATATTCTATATTTTTAGAATTGTAACACATTCAATGAAAATAGGGTTTTTATTCTGATTTTAATTGTTCGTTATTTATGGTTTGTTTTTTTATTTCTTTGGTTATTAGTATAGCATAAGAGTTTTTATTTTAAGATCTTTAGAAATTTGGGGATTAAAGCTTTGAATCCATTAAAGCTAAGGTCTATTATACTTCAGGCTTTGATTAGTTGGGCAAGCTCAGGCAGAATCCCGTGAATGAATTTTTTGTAAGGTTCAAAGTCTGGAGTAAGGAGCAGGATCACATGGAGGGAGAAATGGTACCTTTTAGTGACATGCACAGAAGAATAATTGCCACAACTCTATTGGAATTCTTTCTACATCGAATGCCATTCCAAAAGCACACTTTTCCAACATTAGTAGAAGTCTAGCTAGAGAGAGATTGAGTGGAGTCATCTACAATGGCATCTCTGAAGGAAAGTAGACCCTGCATGTCCTCTTCATGGAAAACATCCTCCTCTCACAAAGTATGACCTCTCAATATAACAGAGGATAGTCCATCCATTCTCAAGTGATGTGATTGGAAGACATGAGAGCTATTGTTATTTTTTGTTGCATTTGTCATGGCTATGGTGAAGGCAACATCAAGATTTATATGAAAGAAATCCATTGTAAGAAAACTATTCCACATGATTTAAAAAAGCCACTACCTATCTTGATATATGCCATAAATCCTTAAAAGTTGCACAAACTTACCGGATAGACAAGAAAATGTAGAAGCTAACCTATCAATAATGCTACATCATTATGGCTATTTTCTCTTCTTGGTTTGACCCAAGCAAGCCAATTTGGTTGTAGGTATAGGAATTGAAAATTAGAATTAAAAATGGGACTGGAATAGAAATGAGGAATGGGAATGGAAAATGATAATTTTAGGCCTGTTTGGTTTGCCTACAAAACCAAAATACAAATGAAGTTAAGTTTATACTAGAGAATCGGTAAAATCTTATGCAAAGGTGTACAATTTCTATGTGACCTGCTAGCATATAAATCATATTCTCTATCTCTATGGCTACACAAATCCTCCCCACCATGCTCACCGCCACTCCCAAAATGGTTATCACTGCTACAACTAGTATCAGTGGACCTACTGAGTCTCTTGAATGTGAGTCATGCATTGCCACCTCTAAATGTATCCCTTATGCACTATTGTCATTATTGGTGTTGCTAGGTGGAGGGTTTAAGCCCAGTAATGGCTTCCAAGAAAATATTATCAAGGGAAATGTAAGGGTGCTTGTTGCTGGAGGTGCACAATTTCACTTTTCATCTAAGATTGACAGTGTAATCATTCCTAACTGCTTGCCATTGGTTGATGAGTTTTGGTGAGCATATAATCATTGTTAGAAGTGGATGGAACTTCCATTTTGTCAATGGCAAATGGTATTCATACTACATTAATGGATATTGGAAAGGGGAACAAATCAGTCTGACTCAAAACATACCTACGCACAACCATGGATTTGATTTTTTTATTTTTATTTTAAAACATACATATTGAGAATAGGAATAGCTATTCCAATAATAGGTATTTTTAAGAATGGATAAATGCTCATTTTGGGGCTAAAATGAGAATACATACTCCTATTCTCCATTCCAATTCTATGCACCAAATAAAGAATAAAAATCATATTCTAATTTTCAATGACTATTCTAGTTGTATTCCACCAACCAAATGGGCACTAATTGTACTCCTAAAAATGTGAAATTAAGTTAGAATTTATGTATTATTTAACATGTCTTATTTAATTATTTAAATAATAATAAATTCAAAAACTATACAATGATAACAATATTATTGTGAAGAATATCTCTTACATATAGAATAGATAATATACATGATATAAATTCATTTTTCATTTTAAATTAATTTAAAGATAAATTTATAGTAATAATTATGAAATTTAATAATTTAATATTTATAATAAATTTCTTTTGAGCTAATTTAGTTGAATAGATTTTGCTTTTGGTATTAAAAAAATATAATGTACCATGCATCATAAGTTTTTGTTCTCAAAACTGCTGTCATCATGTCATATTGATGGGAGCAACTTCATAGCAGTTCCTCTTACTAAAGTCATGTGATGTTATAGACGTATGCAGCTAGGCCTGGGCAGTCTACAAAAATATCCAATAGTTTTCCACCCCAACTTGACTAAAATAATGTCAGTTGTACAATTGTGAAATTATTAATCTGTCAGAGACCATGAATGCTTGCCACTTATTATTATTGATATTATTTTTTGGATTCAGACTCGTTTGTTCCCCTGGAGTGGAGTTCGGAGTATGGTAGATAGTCGCTATCATGCATTGATGTGTGGATGTGTATAGTCTGGTCAAATGTAGTCAACTTGTTTTATTGTTAGTCCCTGCCTATAGGTAGGAGACTATAGTTTTCATCTTCTTCGTTTGAATTAATCTTTCTTAAAAATTGTGCATAAGAAACATTCAACTTATGGTCTTGCTCATTTAATTATATTAATTAAATTTTCATTATGTTATTTTTAATTATTGATTGGTAGAGACTATTATTGCCAGTGGTCTTTTCATTTTATTAATCAATAAATTCTATTAATATTGCAAGTTATTTTAGATGGCATTGGACAAATAAGTCAGGCAGCTTCCACATTTGGCCCAAAAACAAATAGATGGAAATAAATAATAGAACACTACTCTAAACCAATAGGATCATCTTACCCCTATAAATTGATACCGTGGCTATGGATAGTGTCGATAAGTTCTTTCTTCTTTTCTTCCTCCTTCTGTACAATAAATCATTCTAGAAGACAGGCAAGAAGAGGATGACTTAACAATATCAAAATCTATACTTTGCAATTGAGAGTCTTGAATTTTTTTGGGAAATTGTTTGGGATTTATGAGGGAGGTAAAATATGCCCAGTTGAAATACGTCTCTATAAAATGAACGGTAATCATGTGTATTCTATGTTTCTGTGGTAGAATGTCTTCTATAGATAGGTACTCTCTGCTTGTAAAATTGTCTTCTTGATGTTGATAATAATACACAGTTATGAATATTTTGAAAAAATAAAATGTTATGTTTAATGTTTCAATTTAAATTGTTAACAAAAGCTCATAATTTCTGATATGTGCCTCGAAATGATTGTTCAAAATTTTTGTAGTGTTTCATGACAATTTCAAAAGAATTAGTATAATTTCACCAGAAAATTCGTACGGTACCCTATAGGATTTCTTCCATTCGCTTTGGAATCCTATATTTTTAGATGCAATCAAGGAGGTAGTACTTTTCCACTGCATTTTTCAAAAATAAAAACAATTACATTGTTTATAACATCAACTATTCATTATGGAACTTCTTTTAGTGGTAGTGTTTAAAATAACAACAAAATCCTGGTGGGTTGTTTATAAGCGCAATAATTTCACCAGGTAGACCATTGAAATTTACATTAGTGGCCACTGTTTTTGTGATGTATGGATCATCTCTGAATAAATCAGACAAATTTGTTAATGCAATTCTTTTTTTTAATTTTCTTATTTTTGTGCCCTATTTTTTTTTTCCAAAATCTTATTTCCTCCATATAATAGGCTTTCAAACTCTTGTATATGCACAAACTTTGGTTTAATAGACTATATTTGTGATTGATCTAATCTCTTTAGAGGTTTTTAATTAGGTTATTTAATTACTAGAATAGTTCATACTTGATTTCAATTGATCCATCATAATCAATTAATGGACATTAAAATGTTTATTTCTTTTTATTTCTATGGACTTAAAGGAAGTAGTTAACATTTTCTATATTTGCTTTAACTTTTTGTCTTTACTACCAATATATTCAACAAAATTATCATGCCCAATATCTATTACTTCTATATTAGCATCTTCTCCCTTTTCATTACTAAAATTCAGTTACTATAGGCCTTTATATTGTATTTTCTAAATTTTGTTTGTTAATTTTTAAAATTTTACTATTTGTAACTTCTCACAATTGTATTTAATTTATTACTTCTCTTGTTGTTACAGTTATATCTAATTTGACTTCCCACAAAGTGTTTGTGTTACATGCAATTAATTTGAGAGGAATTTTGCTTGCATAAGTAATTTGTTAGTATCTAAAATTCATAAAGAACAAAATGAAATGACTGGGTAGTTCTTGTGCTTCATGGTTTTATGGCTTGATCCATTCAACAAATACAAATAAAAGTGATTTTATGTTTGCAATGCTATTGTATACACTCTCTTAAAGTAGTTATTGTATCCAAATTTAGTTTAGAATGCAACTGACTAGACAACCATGACTTTATTATCTCAAGTAACAAATTATAGTGTGTTATTAGCTTTGTTCAACATTATTGTTATCCATTATGATGTTTTGGTAAAAAGTGGAAAATGACTATAAACATAAACCATTAAATGTGTGGTTTAAAAATATATTCAAATCTCTAATTTAAGACATTTATGCCAATAACTACATTGATTTTCAAATTGTATATTCATTGAACAAGTTGCCTTTTAAAATATGTCAAAGAGAGTAGGAAAATATGGTTACTATATGGATTAGAAGCTTGGTCAAGAAAGATATATAATTATAGAAGTAGGAACACACAAAATTTAATTTAGTAAGTAATAAAAACATTAAAATCCACCAAATGAAAAAATTAGCATTAGCATTTTTTGGCAAGCAATGCAATTCAATTGTCAAGTAACACAAGCTAAAATTTATCTTACAAGATACATTTAGTGAAGACAATTCTCAATATCAGAAATATTAATATATGTTACAGATCTTATTGCTGACACACTTTTCTTTCAATATTTTGACCTTATTGTATGTGTTTTTGTAGTCTAGAAAGACTTAATCATCTTGAAAAAGAAAAGGGCATTGTTATCAGATTTGTAAATAAATGCAGGTGAATAAGTATTTAAGGATAAGCTTTCTCTTCTTATCTGTCATCTTTCTCAAACACCCACACATATATCGATCTATAAAAATAAAGAAACTCTCAAACTTGAGGAAGTTATTTGCAAAAATTTTAAAATTCAAATGTAGTTGGGTTAATGTAGGTTGTATGTTTACGTAGTACTATGCTGATGGTATTTTGGATAGTGCTATTGAACCAAAGGATGCTCAACAAAAATATTTCTTGAGGATTATATGTACCCTTATGAACATCTATAAAAGCTTTTTTATTTTTGCATTCACACTTTCAAATTATCTTGACTCATTTGATCTTGCTTTGTCAAGAACACATTGAAGGCTACCATGAACTATCTACCAAGACAAGGATTTATTTTTCCATTTATGTGGCCAAATGGGATGCTGAATTTTATATCAAGGTTGTTAATGATGTGCACATAAATCTAGGTATAGGAATTTCATCCTTATTTTTTAAAATAGTTTGCACGCTCAAGGATATGTCACTAGTACATTTGGCTTCAATTTTTGACCTTTATTGGTCGAATTTTCAACCCAATTTTTGACCAACTTTCAACCAAATTCAACCAACCCATTGGTTGATATTTTTCTGGTCAAAATTTTGACCAAATCACTGGTTGGTCAAAATTTTGACCAATCTATTGGTCAAAAACCCACCAAAACCATTATCTAAGGTCATACAGGAATTGGTCAAAATTTCGACCAATGAAGGTCAAAATTTTGACCAACAAAGGTAGAAAAAAAATTGAGCGTTGATGGAAATTTTGACCAATGAAAGTGAAAATTTTGACCAACAAAGGTAGAAAAAAATTCAAGCATTGGTCAAAATTTTGACCAATGAAGGTGGAAATTTCGACCAACAAAGGTAGAACAAAATTTAGGTGTTGGTGGAAATTTCCACCAACAAAGGTTGAAAAAAATTTAAGCATTAGTGGAAATTTCCACCAACAAAGGTCAAAGAAACCCAGGCGTTGGTGAAAATTTCCACCAACAGGAAGGTGTAAATTTTTTTCAGGCATTCTATAAAACAATTCACATGTCTTGCCTATGATACAACATTTTACATGCATCCTACACTCTCTCATCTGGCTGATGATGGATACGCAGAGTGATCTGAAACCATGATTCTAAAAAACACACACAATCAAATCTAAAATGAACTTGCACTACAAATGGATTGTGGAAATCTTATATTGTTAATTTTGCATGCATGTCTACCAGGACAAATATATGTTTAAGTTGTGATTTTCCTGGTAGACATGCATGCAATTTTACCAATATCATATTTCCACAATCCATTTGTAGTGCAATTTCATTTTGGATTTGATTGTGTGTTTTTTAGAATCACGGTTTCAGATCACTCTACGTAATCCATCATTAGTCAGATGAGAGAGAGTGCAAGATGCATACAAAATGTCATATCATACGCAAAGCATGTGAACTGTTTCATAGAATGCCTGAAAAACATCGACAATAACTAATATGAAGAATATATAATTAGTTATATGATTGAGAAAAATCATGTACCAGTGAGTTGGTCAAAATTTTGAGTAAAAAAATTGAACCCAAATGTACTACTGCAAGTATGCTCACCAAGTTGACTCTTTGAGTTCGGTCATCAAGTCACCCCACCAAAGTGCCTCAGCAAGGTCAGTCTTTAGGTCCGCTCATTGAGCTTGCTCACCAAGTCAGCTTGCCATGTCGCGTCTCTAAGTGGCCTCACTAATTTAGCTCGCCAACTTGCCCCACCAAGTTGCCACTTTAAGCCCACTCACCATGTTAGCTCGCTAGGATGACTCCCCAAGTCAACTCGCCAAGCTGACAATTGAAGTACGCTCACCAAGTCGATTGTTCAAGTGCACTCACCAAGTTGAATCTGAGTTCGTTCATCAAGTCACCCCACCAAAGCACCTCATCAAGGTCAATACTTAAATTTGCTCACCAAGTTAGCTTACCAAGTCACCTCACCCACATGTCCCACCAAGTCCCCAAGTCCGCTCGCCAAGCCGACAATTCAAGTGCGCTCACCAAGTCAACTCTTTAAGTTTGCTCACCAAGCCCATCCCCTAGGTCAACTCTCTAGGTGAGCTTGCCAAGTCACTCCCACCTAGTCACCTCAATGAGTTGACTCTTTTAGTCAGCTCACCAAGTCTACTGTTCAAGTACCTATTGCTGTTACTTACAATGGGTTTATCTAACTATTGAGCATGCATCACACCATTTCTTAGTGTCAATTTGCACTGAAAACAATATTTTTGTTATGCCGCGGTAAAGAACAAAGCCGTACATCAATGTATTATCTCTTTGATAATGGAAGTCTATGGTTTGAAAATATGGCTGGAAGTGCATTCCTTGAGATAATGCCTCTGTCTTGTATTGTGAAAGTTGTCTTGGACATCATTCAATTGAATAGAGATCACGCTACTCCGTCTTGATACAGTCATCTGGGACATCTTGTTCCAATTTAAGCAGCTTTAGGTAGCATCGAAAACAAATTTCAACACAACAAATAAAATAAAATGGAGACAGGAAGAGCACAAAATAGGAGCTCTTCAAGCATGCAATGACTACAAACAATGCATTAAATTGTGTGGTGTTTCAAAAGACCTATCAATTAATATTCATGCCTCATTTGAGTTATTATCTAAAGATTTCAATGGAGGAAACTGAGACCTTGCTAATTCTAAGAATAGCTAATTCACTTTTTTTAGAAAGCTGACATAAAATTCTCCATTTTTATTGGTATCAGAGGTCACTAACAACTCGTGTATAGCATTCAAGTTCAACTCATCACAAATACCTATATGATTACAACTCAGATGCACCCACATCCCACTCAAAAACAATCAGTCAGAAGGTTCTCCCAGTTGTCAATCATAACATAAATCAACCCAATAATCTATAGAGATTTATTCAGCATAATCTCTTACATTCTGAAGCTATGCTCCGAGAGCTAAAATTATTTACTAAAATTGCAAGGAAAGAATCCCCTGAATAGCTTCTAAATATTACTGTCCAGACATGAGGAAATGCAAATGACACATTTCTGAAATTAATCCTACGGATAATCAAAAAATTAAGGAACAGGAATCACAACTTAAATTGGAAAAATAGGAAGTGCCGGGTACTAGTACATTATGAAGTCTCCTATGTTACTTTCTTGTTTCTATCTCTTGCTTAAGCATGTGCAGTAAGATATGTCAGTAAAATGCAAATGTCTGCCACAGTGATCAGCTGTCAAAATAACTGAAATGGGAATCCCAGAAATACACATCCTATCATCATGCTACTACAACTGCACAACTCAAAAACAATTCATTAGCAGTCAGGAGAAAACAACCCTAATGACTCCTATGAATCTATTTAATGATTGAAAATCACATCCATGCTGCCAACAGGTTTTTAAAGAAATGTTTATATTCTCTGGCCATGATTATTACAAAGACTCTTGAAAGAATATTTTAAATCTAAACCTCAAACCGTTTTATATAATATCTGAAAAACTTACTACCCTAGTTTTCCTAAAGCTCTTGATGAACTCAATTTTATAACCTAGTGGACCTAATCCCCAACAGGAACAAATAATTCATATACCCCGATCCTAATCTACCTAGAAAAAGCAAATTACCATCCTAATTACCACACACAAAAATTGGTTTGTTTGCATTATACACTCTAAATAAATTGCTACCCGCAATTTCATGCTGGCTGGTTTCTTTCATTGTCCATACCCCATGGGCTCTTCTTCTTCAGCTTCATTTCCATTAACAAGCACCTCTCCTTCTGTAGATCCTTCTACTTCTACATACCTCTCTCCATCAATTGTTTCTTCTTGGGTTTCATCACGAACATAATCTTCAATTGGTTCATTGAGAGAGACACCATGAACATAATCTTCATGGGTGTCTATTATCTACAAATTTGAATAAGCAAATATATCTCAAACTACAATCAAATACAAAAACACCAAAACATCAATTCAAATGAACAAAATCGTAATCAGGATAATTTAGAATTTAAATACAAGCAAAGATTATATACCTCATGAACAGAATCTCCATTTTCTAGAGGTGCTTCTCCATCAATGTGCAAATTCTTGAACTCCTCTATGAGGTATGTATTCCTTGTATGCATATATTTTGGATAGTCCTCAGCCGGGGGAAAGCCATTCCTGCATTCAATCAAATATGAATGTCAAGCAACAGAACAGAGACTTTATGAGAGTTACAACTGAAAAATGAATATGAACATGTGGTCAAACCAAAATAATATTTCATTCTTGTCATCTATAAACTTGTAGTATAACATTGATAAAAACCTTGACTCCCTTAGTTGAGTTTCAACAGATAGCGCCAAATGCCAGTCATCGAAGAGGTTAGGATAGTCTTTTGGATCTGCTAATGACTCTGCACCTTTTTGATTTACCTTTGAAGCACAAAGTAATGCCAAATTAAAAGAGGAACAAGTAAATTCATCAAAAAACACTACCTGTACAGTCACAGCATCTGAGGCCCACACTTCTTGTTTATACAGCATATCAAGCATCCTTAAGTATTAGCATATAAAATGTACAATAAATGTGTAGAGCAATAAACAAATGAAATCCCACTTTTTACATAAAGAAAAAAAACATGTTTGCTTGTATGTAAGTTGGAGGACTTATAATTTGATTTTTTTAATCTCACATTAATAGATATTTAAAAAAAATTTGACATAAAAACATAGGTAGGATAGAATTTTGAAATCTATATTCACATCTACATAGAAAATAAATTTCACACATGATCTTGCAAAATAGTAGGATACCTTACTAAGGTCATCACGCCAAATGGAAGCAATTTCTAAAACCTTGCTTGGCAGATAAGATCGCGCCATAAAAGCAGCTTTTGGTATTCGATTACTGCCAATTACCGACAAAAAATGTTAAAAAAACAAAACTAACAATCCTTTAGCCTAGATTGCGGAATAACCCCAAAGATATGTATAACATCATTTTGCAAGTCACCTTTCCACCAATAGTTGGATGCATTCTTCTACTTTACCCAGCAGGAACAAACAAAGAAATGTAACATTATTTTTCCCCTGGTCTCTAGCAAGATTAGCAAGTTTTGCCATCCCATCTGCATCTCCCATTGATGAGTAGAGAAGCAAAAATCCACTTAGGTCTGAAGCATGGCTCAAGCACTCCTCAGCCATGTCTAACTGCACCATTGATAAGCAAATGCAAAAGCAATAGATGAGAACATATAACTCCATTTTGGTGTGTTTCAAGTCTGCTTTAAGAGATCAGAGGAAAGTAGTTTTAAGTAACTCAATAGCTCAATGATTAAAACTCGAAATAATGCTGAAATAACACTATGATTGAGTCTAATCACTCAAAATATGCTTTTCATTTAGTCTTTTCACTGTCCTTCGGTTTCACATTGACAATTATATCATTTCTGTCAGCTTTTGTAAATAAAAACATTTGAGGAAGTTAATATTTAGCCAACCATACTGCAATTCATTACCTCGCTTAAAAGTTCTTTTTAGAAAGTGAAAAGATAGGAAAATCAGCAAGTCAATGAGGTTCACCTTATTATAAGCACAAACAAATTTGCATTGGTAAAAGCAATGAATAGTAAATTATAAATCCCAAGCTGATTTTGCAGAACATCAAACAAAATATATGGAATTTGAGGCAACTTATCAATCTATAATCTAGTAAACAAGATTGCAATGAAATCACCTGATTTTAGATTTCAATATGCCTTCATAAACAAAGCATTTCATGATATTTACCAGTAAATAATCAGAAATGGTCAATAGGGCAAAAGCTCAAATAAAAACCAAAACCTGATCTACTGGAATCCTGGTAAGGCAACTCTCGAAAAATAACAAAAGCCAAAACCTAGATTTATTTATTATCATTATTCATTACCATACAGATGAACTGAAGTGACAACTAACACATGGATCTGCTAAATTTCCATGGGCTTTTGATAAATACAAGATAAACGTGATAAGTTCAACAGGCCACCAAAGTTGAGATAATTGATACCTTTCTAGAAGACACGGCTAGTTCTCCTAATTATTTCCATTTTGATTCACTCTCTGCTTCAACAACAATTGCCTACATAATAGCATGAAAATTCAAATAATCAATACCAAACATCGCAAAGTAAATCATTATCTAACATAAGATCTAGAAGGTGTTGAACAGCCATATGTCCAGTCAATCCTATCAATAATATATGATATTTGTGTATTTAATGTGAAATTAAATATTATCATCAGCGCAAATGAAAGTTCAAGCTAACCTTTGCCACTTCAATCCTCCCAAGTTGTACTGCCAGATCAAATTTGTAGTCCGGATCTGTAGACACTTCAAGTGCTTCCTCTAACATGCCTCATGACTCCAAAAATTGACCCACACTTTAAAAAGAGAGAATTACATTTTATCAGCCAGATTCGACCAAAAAACTAAAAATTTGACACTCTCATTCAAGTATTGTTCTAATTATCAAACAGAATAGACATGTGTAGATATATGTCAGTTAGCAAAACATCAGAATACATGAGTAAATATCCATTGATGTTTCAGCTTTTAATTTAAGAACATTGAATTTAAAAACTACCTATTGAGATGCTCCCGAGGAATTGTAGGTAAAACTTCATTTGCCCTATCAAGGTCACCCCGCATAACAAGTGTCTTATACTCTATCAAACTAATGAGTAGTGTATAGCCCATCACACTGAAATAACACGGCACAAAGCAATGTCAATGATTGGTTTTGAAAATAAAAATATTTTGAATGCACTTAATGTAAAAAGCCTTTGAAGTGCACTCACTTAAACTCTTTGTCAATAAGATACACCCGACTCTGACTTGCAAGATAGCCTAACAAATACATAGGCCGATCTAAGTGAAACATTGTTGTTACCTACAATTTGCGACAGCACTCAATCAGTTTCACTGGTTATTAATAATAATAATTAACTAAGACTCACAGATGAAGAACATCAAGCATCTGGCTCTAGTTGTGAAAGTAAATTCAGCCAAGGCACACCTAATGTAGGAAATTACATGAAAAATCAAGAGAGGTCCAATAGAAATACGTTGCTGGTAGTGATGCATAATAATTACCTCACCACCAACACAATAATTGAGGCATCAAGATGAGTTATTGTATATAAAACAATCACCAACCCATATTCTAGTCCTCACCCGCTCACTTATCTCTTGTACAAGTTCAAAAGCATCCTCTACCCCCTGTTCATCAATAGGCTTACCAGCATCCAAGCATGCAGAAACAACATCACACTGTAAAAACCATAGAAAAGTAACATTATTATTCATTCAATCCAAGCATAGTGGAAAACATTTAGTAAAAGCCTCAATTGCAACTAGTACAGAGCTGTCCCCTTATAAAATATAGGAAAGAGAGCACACTTTGCAAGATTTCAGCAACTGAATTAATACTACAAGTTAATTGAACAGAACAAAACATGTCTGAGCGTCTTACATTGTATTTCAGAATATAGAATGAATTGTCACTGTCAATTGCAACAAGATCACCACTATCAGCCCAGTAAATGTTCTGTACCAAATAACATAAGAAGCATTAGTTAAGGAAAAGAAACTAAAGGTTAACCATGAATCTATCATTTTCTATATTAAAGTATCTTTTAGCTAATAAGGCCCAGGTACAATACTCAATGTAGGATCATATGTGTAGACTCACTTTCACAGTAACATCAATACGCTGAATTACTCGGCATTCAGCCCAATCATAGAAGCACACAAAATCATTTGAACATATAGCCAACAAAGCTCCACCATAGATAGACTCTGCAAAAAAGGTTGGATGAATACTTTTCCTCTCCTGCAACATAAAGTTCTAATCAGTTATCCATCCTTTTTGTCAATGATGTCAAAAAGGCTAATGGAACAAAAACTAGTACTTAATGCCCTTAATCATAGCCTGATGATATATCACACACAAACATGAGACGTCAATAAAAAGAGTAGTAAATCAATCTAAGTTGCAAGGAAAGTTTCTCTCTAAATACACTCGACAAAAAAATAGGTTGTGTACCCAGGATATATGTGTCTTTTAGTTAACTTCAACAAGCAAACCAGACTCTTGATTAACAAATATTTGTTTCCCTAAGATGAGAGGTGAGGAGGGCTCATAAAAATTCAAAAGTGGTTAGCTGAACTCTGAAGCATAAACATTTGTAGCTTTCATTAATCAGCTACATGTTCCTAAGGATAAAACTTTGGGCAAGCTAGAGGGACATTGAATAAAAATTGCTTTCAACCTGAAGCCAAACCCAAAATGTCTACAAAAGAGGTATTTTCAAAAATGCCTCACCCACGTAGAATCTATAACTACAAAATTTTGAGCAACTAGTTTAAACAACAAACCTTTGTGGACAATTAACCAAATAACCAAACCAAAAATTCTGCTAGAAAAATGCTTGAGATTCTTAGAGATATTGAGATCATATTGTCTGTCTGAGTCCTTCATTATCTACCTCTTTCTTGCTGGCATGTGCAGCATGTCTATTTGAACCCTCAACCCTAAAAGTGACCACTAAAATAGTAAAAAGACCAAAAAAGTTGTTTTATATGTCATGTCTGCATTTGTGGTGGTGCATTTTACTATGTTCTTTAATATTATCATAGTGGTGTATGAACTTATTTGTTGCTGCAAATATACATATATATATACACACATATACATTTACATATATATACACACACATGCACATATACATTTATAACATATATTCTTTTACAGACAAACCCACAACAAATCTGAACCCAACCCAAAAAAAATTTGAATGAATTTTGAACCCAAAAGTGAACTGGCAACTTAGCAGAATATTATCAAACTTTAGTTTGTTGGATTCATTAGATCTGTTTCTTATACCTTTTCATGCAGATTTTCTATCAACATCACACCAAGGGGCTATTTAAAATTAGAATCCTTGTGAAATACAATTTTCAGCAAAAGCAGTGAAATTTTCACAAAAAAATTTCATAGTGTCATCTTCTATATTATGATTGAGAGTCTCACAAATATCTTTTACAAATTGAAAGGTTTTCATTTTGAAGTTATCAAAGACATCACATGTTGTTATTTAATGATATTTCATGTCTAGATCTAGAATTAACTTTGTGGAACAGTGATGAAAGGCAACTTATCCTCAATTATTACTATTGGATCATTTTGTTCAACTATATAATAAAGAATATGTTTTTTGGCAACACTTCACCCATACAATGGACATTTTCCCTAATGTGAGATTGACTGAGAAACACCCCATTGGCGTCATACAATTTTTTTGAAATTAATTCAAATCTTTTATCCTCTCCTCTATATTTTGGGCAATGTTGACTTCCGAGCTTATGAAAAGGTGATCACTTACAACATTTGTTTCCTTGGGGAAGCTGGGATTGAAAAGTGGTAATAGATAACAATGAAAATGTTATATTTGGATTCAACGATGGTATCAAAACAACATATTGTTCTAAGAAAAATACTGGACAAGTAACTAACTCATCACTTGCAAGCTGTCACATCCATCATTGACCATAAGTTAGTTGGAAAGTCCTCGTCAGGACCTTCCTCAGAAAGTCTATCTGAGCCATTCTCGCAAAGTCTATTTTGTTTTTTATTCATTATCTGTTTGTTTTTTTGTTTAGCCATTTGATTTCTTAACTCTCTTTTCTAGTGTTTTATTTCTTGTAAATTCTGGTTCTTATTTTCTTTCTTTTTCATGTCTAGATTCTCTATAGTGTGAAAGGAATCTTGCAAAGTGGAAACAACCCAACATTGTAGCATTCCACACCAAGTGTGATAAAATACTAATATACATACAATTGTCATGGGTTTGATACAAAAAGAGGCATTGATTGCCTCAAATACCACCTTGCTCAACTCATTGGTTAGGATGTAGGTGAATTGAAAAATGAAAACCCTACTCTTATTTGTGGGGAAAATAAAACCAAAAGGTGTTAGATTGTGGTGAGTAACCAAACCCTAGATTATCAAAAGTACAATACTAATGACATCAAACTATAGACGTTCAACTTATTTAGAAAAATTACACTTTGCAAATAGTGATGCAGTTTACAAATTTGTGAACCCAAGTTAGGTTTTAACTAGACCCTAGATTATCAAAATTACAATACTTCTAGAAAAAATACACTTTGCAAATAGTGATGTAGTTTACAAATTTGTGAACCAAAGTTAGGCTTTAACCAGACCCTAGATTATCAAAACTACAATACTTTTAGAAAAATTACACTTTGCAAATAGTGATGTAGTTTACAAATTTGTGAACCCAAGTAGGATTTTAACCAAACCCTAGATTATCAAAACTACAATACTCTTACCTCAGGCATTCTACAATTCCTCAGGTATTCTACGATTTCTCAAACATTAAATAAAATTGAAAGTAATTTTTTTACAAAGGTTTCATGACATGTTTATCTATCCTCTCCATTAAATTAATCTTTTTTATCATTTTATAGTTTTAAAGAAAGAAATGCACACATACAATCTCCTCCCTATAAATATAACCTTTATGACTATTCTATGGTTTAAAGGAAACAAGAAAGCTATGAGAATTTTCAACTCAAAATGACTATGAGCATACACTATAGTCCATTGTGCTCTAAATCCACTCGGCAGGAGGATCCAATTTTTAAAACTTGAAAAAAATAAAACTTAAAAAGTCTGGCCACAAATTTACTCAACCTGAGATGAATGCAAGTAATCTTTTTAAAGATATAAGTAGGACTACACACCGCTCACATAGGAGAGGGGTGGCAATTAAGAACAGGTATACAAACATATTAGAGCATATTGGAATCACGATAAGGAGAATCAATAGCTAGTCACACACACTCAGCTAGTTAACATTCATAGGAGACCCATAGAATGCTATAGTCAGTATTGATGGATAAAGGTCATATTTTCAGGGAATCAATTCATAGAAGACTTGAATAGATAAGCATATGCGAGAAAACATAAACAAATTATTTGGAAACTTGTAAACATTACGCAGTAGAAACTAATATCAGTTTAGGAAAATAATGGATTAGCTTAGAAAAAATCATGAAGGAAAATCAATTCAAGGACCAAACAACAAAGCATAGTAGCGGACAATACTCGTATATACCCGGTATGCTGGTGGTTTCCACCACCATGCGGATGTTCTATTGGATTCATCACAGCTCCATGCACCTTGGGCCAACAGTTTCTTTTGGGTTAGGCAATGCGAGCTTTCAGCATTGGATTTCAATCCGACCACCATCGGTAGTCTGACCGATCATGGCTCTGTAGTTGCTTGGCACAATCTTTCTAGCTCCAAATGAAAATTCTATCCTATAAATTGAAGCTGATTTCAAACAAGTATTGATCCAGGGCATAAAATAATTGTAAAATCAAAATGTAGTATAAACATCGACTAAAAATCAATTTGAATCAATATACTAAACAAAAGACGAAAAGAGGAACAAAGAAAGAAAAAGATTTTGAAAAGATTTCAAAGCTCAGTGGCCATGCTCTAAGCATTGTTAAGAAATGCAACCCCATTAGTTGCATATGTGAAACAAAGAGTTGAAGTTCAAGGTTAATTACCTTGCACCCATCCTATAGGTGCTCCAACAATCAGAAAAGGAGATCTATGGTACCCATGTTCAATATGACTTCTACCTCCATGGATTCAAAATTCAAACTCATTTTTTGGGAGAATTTATTGCTTGTTGAGATATTATTATAAGTGAGTAGCCTTATGCCCATTTGTAATGGAGAATCCATTTCATGTAAATGAGCTATTGAGTCTCATATATATAACACTTTTTGACTCCTTATTAATCAGCAAAGGAACCTAAGTGTATGTGTCTTGCATTGTAGATGGTTGTTCCCAAAAGTCTAACTCTTAATTGTGTCTATGAATGTCTAATGCGTATGTGTTTTATCATTGTTACTTTTGTGGACTAGTGATCCATGATTCATAAAGCTCTATTTCAGTTATAAGAGGATATATGTTGAGCATGAGACTCTTCATTTATATTATTTCCTCTATTTATTTTTTCCTCCTTTCATTTACAATAAGGCTTATGCCAAAACAGGTGAAGAACTAGCCTTGTAATCATGGATATTGACTCACAAACCTATCATGCATTTGCGTGGCTTTCCATGATTGGTAGTTAAGTAGGATGGATTTATTCTAAATAAATATTTAGACCAACAAGTCAACCCTTGATCCATTGGGAATGACCTCATTGATCTTGGTTTACCACATATAATTTCAAAATCTAGAATATTAAAATGTAATTAAATGACACAACCACTGCACAATTGCCAGACTCTTGTATATGATGACACATAGAATAAGTTTCTCCTTTTTCTGTCATCAAGCCTATGTTAGTGAAATGGTTGCTCTGATAGAAATACATTGCTAGATGTTATTTCCATTTTACATTTATCTACCATCAAAAGAAAGTTTGTGGAAATGATTGTTGAATGTCTTCTAACACATGGCCTAGCAAAATATGCAAGAAGCAAATGATGTCAGTTTGCAGTCTTGTTTCATTTGAATGAGAAGTTGTTGCTTCTAGAATGTATCTTGCATTAACAACAAGTAGTGGCAGGTCCCTGAGACACTAGCACATAACTGGTCCCACATTAGTGGCCTTTCCTACTAAGAAATTATGTTGTAGTTATTGTGTGATCAATGTTAGTTTTTGAAGGCAGATGATCCAACCATTAAACTATACAAATGATAGAAATGTGGTTAAAGAATAGACTTTAACACCAACCCAAGCTTACCCTAATGACGTAGCTTGTGTTAGTGTGGTTCAGCTCTTCAACATTGCTAGGTGTGAATTAATCCTTTCACACCACCTTCTTTCAGCTTCATTATGACTCTTTGATGCTGCAAGAGCCTTCGCTTCTGAAATCTCTTTCAATGTCAACTAATTTGAAGCATTCATGAACTCTCCTCTGCTACAATCAAACACCAAAGAACCCAAGCTGTCAAACCCTGTTGGCGCTAAAGTTGTAAAACCCTTTTGGTACTTACTCCTGGCCACAAAATGCACTATAGGAAATGATTAAGCCACACAAGTTGTCTTCTGCGTAACAATAAACAAGAAATTAGGGCAGCAACAATGAAATTAGGGTGGCAAACAAAGTTTTTATTTATTTTGACACAGTGTAAGCCCGTGTTGATCAAAATTTTGACCAACACAAGCTTGTATTATATATATATATATATATATATATATATATATATATATATATGTTGCCTTGCATATTTTGACTAATTTGACCCCATTTTATTAGATGGTCAAAAATTTTGGGCTAAAAATGGGGTCAAATGTACTAGTGTCGATCACATTGATTCCCTGATCCTAGCCGTTTGGTTCAACAAACTCAAAATTTGAAAGTTTCTAATCAATGAAAATTCCAACTATCAATCTCATAGCTAAAACATCAATCTCAAATATTTGAATAGAACAACCTAGAAATATTCAATATATAGTAGAGAACAGAGAAAGAATCAAACATATAAGTAAATTAATTTTAGTTGGCCGATGTAAGTTTTCTAGCCAACAAAAAGATAGTCTTGGGACGTTTTATACTAAAATTTGGAAAGTGTGTTCCAATAGTTCATCAACGACTCATTCAAATCCATTTGCCACAAGATATTCTAGAATAGTTAATGCCTTGAAATGACAAAAGATGAGTTTCTTAATAGAATGTTTTACAACTCCAAAGGTACCATAAGATGAGAACAAAATCAATTTTTTAGTTTTGACAGAAGATAAAAAAATGGAACACTTCCATTGCAAAAAAAAACATGTTTTTAAAAATTACAAATGTCAGCTCAGGAAAGTCATATACTGTTGTTGAATTTTGGCATGAACCAAGTATATGCAACCTTAAATTACTAACTGTCAAAGAAGGATTAGAACAATCTACCTTGTAAACATGACACCAGTTTTTGCTGGTGTCACTAACCCTTTTCCAGAGAACACCCATAACCAACTAGCTTTCATTGCTGCATCAAATACAAATTTCTTTATCCATTATTTGTTGGATGACTGCCAAAAAGAAATGTAAATCTGTATGAGAGCTCTAATGCAAAACCCTAAAGATTGTATTACAAATTTCCTGTAGCTTGAGCAATCTCAGCCATAACCGTCCCATGTGGACCCCAAGGTTCATCACTTGTTCCATCAAGTACCTTAAAAATAAAGAAAGTGATCTATGAGTTTCCAGTTTGAAATGCCAGATAAAAAATATCATAAGAGATTTAGCTAAAAATGCACAAGCTTCTCTCTAAACTAAAAAGTGTTCTTAAATCCATGCAGTCAAGATATCCCATGTCAACTTCAATTGTTGTGGACTGTTCTTTGTCATTTAAAATTTCAATTTTTTTCAAAATGGTACTAGATGATTTTTCACAACCAACCCTCAGGCTGAAAGAGGAGTTGCACATAAGAGTGAACTCTATCTCTTTTTTAGTTAAAACTTTATCTGTGTAGCTGTATTAGAAAAATCCATCTAATGTTCTAAAGAATCCATATTACAAGTATTTATTACATCCATAACCAACTAGCTTATGATTACTAGGACAATGCTATTGATTAGGATTATGTTGTACTTAAAAAATATATATATATATATGTATTCTACATCTTTTGTCCTTAGTTTTAACCAATGACAGGGAAAAGTCATAAAAATGTTGTCAATAAATGATGGGAAAAAATCATCAATAAATGAAAGAAAATAGTCATATTAAATGCAGTATGGCCATTGCTTCATTTCTTTATTAAAAGTTGACAAATACAATTGATTATTAACTTTTCACTTAATCCAACAAAGTACATCAATAGGAAGTTTGTTGACTTGTGTGTCTTTAACTGAAATTGTACAAAACAATAACTAGAATAGACTATCTATGTTTACATCACAATATACATTAGATTTTTTTGTACAAAATGAGATATTGTAAATTCAACTTAACTCATAATACATGCAATATGCCTAAAATCCAAGGTGCAACTCAAATCTGATCTAGTATTTATTCTGCAAGATTAACATCTATTGCTGGAACAATATTGAAACTACTACCATACATCAACCTACAAGTTAAGGTTGCCCATATCTTATGCTTTTAGAGCTGCTAAGTTCATCTACCCAGGTTTGTTACATCAGAAATACTAAAGGAAATCCAACTAACATTGAGATGAGTAAGACTCATTTAGTCATCAATCTGCTGTTGTTATGGTTTAAGACCAATTACAAAAGTCAAATAGCTGCTACTTAAATGAATTGAATATTCCCAAACTAATTAAGTTCCTTTTGAACATTGACCCTCATGAGTTGGCAAGATGATTTGGGGGTCTTAGTTGGGGTCTCAAAACTTCTTAATGTCAAACTTCTAAACTTAAAAACAAAATGAAAACATCATCATTAACTCTACAATCAAGGAATGAGCTTTAAATACTTTTGATCCACAAATAATAATAATTTGGCAGAGAGAAATTTGGAGATTCTTACCAATACATCAACAGTGATCACAGTGAGGGTGAATTGAATTATGAAATGACTTTTCAATAAAAAAAGAAGAAAAATGACTTAGAATCAATTGAAAAACAACACACGATAATCTGATCAACTACATAAGAACTTCATTCAAATTAGGTCAAGTGACTTACACAAAGATTTTGCATGATTTTGTTCTACTGTTGAGAATGTTGACAAGAAAAAATGACTGCAAGTTGCTAGATGAATATTATTACCCAACTAAAGAAGAAATATTTTTATAATGAAATGAACCAAGACTGTTCTTCTGCAATTGCTGCTCCAATCCATAAATGCATATTCATAAATAGGTAGCATTTATAAAATGTATAATATATGTCTAAAATGGTGATTGATAAGATACAATCCATAAGTAGGAGATATTTTAACACAGCAAGTCAAATTGTGATATTGCTTTCAGGATTTAACTGTGTGATTTTTGAGTCAAACTCATTAATACATATTTAATAAAATGAATAGAACCCATCTCTCATGAGAATGAATGGAACAATTAGCACTCATTAGATCTAGGTAATGCTCACAGAGGTGAAGCACCAAGACTTCTCAGGAGGTCACCCATCCCAGTACTACTCCAGCTCTAGCATGCTTAACTACATAGTTTCCTCCATGGCTAAACCCACTCTGCTTGCAACTCCATTTGCCAAACCTTCACCAAGTATTGTGCCTTATGAACCATTCATTAGAAAGCCCCTTAAGCTCATTAATTGATAAGTAGGAGATATTTTTCCATAGCGTCACATTGTGATATTGCTATCAGTATTTAATTGTGTGATTTTTGAGTCAAACTCATTGACCCATATATCATGAGTAGTGGTTCACTAAACCCATCTCTCATGAGAATGATTGGAACACTTAGCACTCATTGGATCTAGGTGATGCTCACAAAGGTGGAGCACTGAGATTTCATGGGAGATCATCCATCCTAATACTACAGCTTGAGCACACTTAGCTACAAAGTTTCCTGATAGCAATATCATAATTTAAAAAAAAATTCTTAACCCTTATATTTTTTTGCAATAGCTTGCTAGTTCATCTACACTTGTGAGGAATTGGATCACACACTCCTGGATTTGCTTAGTAAAGTGCAATTGGCTACACTGGGAAAAGGACTTGTTTTACGTGCATTCAAATCTACTACTCCTTAAACAAAGTGGGGAAGAGGGGATACAAGGGACTGAGATAATAAGCCCATAACATATTGACTTGGATCTTCCACTTCCCATTTTACTGCACTTGATGTTGATGATGACTATGGGTAAAGTTCTGGGCATTGGAGTGCTAGTGCCAATGCCAATGCTAGTGGAGCCCTATTTGTGGTTCTTCTAATTTACCACTACCTATATCATCTAATATAGATGGTGTTGATATTTTGTAAGTCCCATATTTTTTTTTAAAAATGATGACTCACTGTTGAAAATTGACATTACTATTATTTAATTTTAATATATATTATAACATTTGAGTTTCACTAATATATCATTAGTATTTTGAACTAAAATACTACTGCAAATATGCATATTTTATATTTTAAATGTTTTTGTATTGACGAACTCAACGCCAAATTCTTTTTGATAAACTCCTCAAACCAAACCTATGAACCTGAACCCAAACCACTATGAAGGCCAATAACTTAGATTTTAATTAAACAATCTTTGAGAAATTATTTCTTTATGTTATGGCCCCATCTTGAGCATTGTTTTCTCTTGTGGGTTTATGCATACATTGTAGGAGTATCTTGCCTTTGTTTGACTTGTTGTAGAAAATTATCTCCTACTCATCAATTGATGAGCTTAAGCGGCTTTCTAATGAATGGTTCAGAAGGCACAATATTTGGTGAAGATTTTGCAAATGGGGTTGCAAGAAAAGTGGGTTTAACTAGAGGAAACTTCGTAGTTAAGTGTTCTCGAGCTACAGTAGTACTGGGATAGGTGACCTCCCAAGAAGTCCTAGTGCTTCACCTCTATGGGCATCACCTAGATTCAATGAGTGCTAAGTGTTACATTTATTCTCATGAGAGATGGGTTTGGTGAACCACTACTCATCAAATATGGGTCAATGAGTTTGACTCAAAACTCACACAATTAAATCCTGATAGTGATATCACAATTTGACTTGTTGTGGAAAAATATCTCCTACTTATCAATTGATGAGCTTAAGGGGCTTTCTAATGAATAGTTCATAAGGTGCAACACTTGGTGAAGGTTTTGCAAATGGGGTAGCAAGTAGAGTGGGTTTAACCATGGAGGAAACTCCATAGCTAAGTGCGCTAGAGCTGGAGTAATACTAGGATGGGTGACCTCTTGGGAAGTCTTAGTGCTTCACCTCTGTGAGCATCACCTAGATCCATTGAGTGCTAAGTGTTCCATTCATTCTCATGAGAGATGGGTTCAGTGAACCACTACTCGTGAAATATGGGTCAATGAGTTTGACTCAAAAACATAGTTAAATCCTAATAGCAATATCACAATTTGACTTGTGGAAAAATATCTCCTACTTATCAATTGATGAGCTTAAGGGGATTTCTAATGAATGGTTCATAAGTCACAAAACTTGGTGAAGGTTTTACAAATAGGGTTCCAAGTAGAGTGGGTTTAACCATAGAGTAAACTCGGTAGTTAAGGTGCTCAAGCTGGAGTAGTACTGGGATGGGTGACTTTCAAGGAAGTCCTAGTGCTTCACCTAGATCCAATGAGTGTTAAGTGTTCCATTCATTCTCATGAGAGATGGGTTCGGTGAACCACTACCATGAAATATGGGTCAATGAGTTTGACTTAAAAATCACACAGTTAAATCCTGATAGCAATATCACAATTTGACTTGTACAAAAATAACTCTTACTTATCAATTGATATGCTTAAGGGGCTTTCTAACGAATGGTTCAAAAGGCATAACACTTGGTGAAGGATTTGCAAATGGGGTTGCAAGTAGAGTGGGTTTAACCATGGATTAAACTCCATAGTTAAGCACACTAGAGCTGGAGTAGTACTGAGATGGGTAACCTCCCAAGAAGTCCCAGTGCTCCACCTTTGTGAGCACCACCTAGATCCAATGAGTGCTAAGCATTCTTTTCATTCTCATGAGAGATGGTTTCGGTGAACCACTAGTCATGAAATATGGGTCAATGACTTTGACTCAAAATTCACTCAATTAAACCTTGATAACAATATCACAATTTGACTTGCTATGGAAAAATACCTCCTACTTATGGATTGTATCTTATCAATCACTGTTTTAAACATATATTATACATTTTATTAATGCTACCTGTTTATGCATAGGCAATTATGGATTGGAGTGACAGTTGCAAGAAAGAAGTCTTGGTTCATTTCATTATAAAAATAGTTCTTCTTTGGTTGGGTCATACTATTTAACTAGCAACCTATGATCATTTTTTCCCATCGACATTCCCAACAATAGAAAATCTTGCAGAATCTTTTTGTAAGTCACTTGACCTGATTTGAATGAATTTCTTATGTAGTTGATCAGATTATCATGTGTTTTTTTCAATTGATTCTAGGTCTTTCTTATCTATTTTCAATAGTAGTAGTTACATAGAGGGGATGCAGGGATATGCTGATAAACTTTAAAACATTTGGAAAATTCTTTTGTATAGTGAGTAGCTACCTCTACTCTTTCAAGAGATATCTTTGAGTTTTGTTTTGTGTTGCTGATGTCATAGACACACCTACACAACCATTTGTGGAGCTTTTGCACAAGAAAATTTATCATATGCAAGGCTTCCTTAAATGCAGCACAACACAAGATAGAATGAAGATATGAAAATGCTTCTTGTTCTAAAATGGTTGCATAGTGTGTTGGATCTGAGTAGCCCATCTACAATTTCATTTTTCTCACACGGGTTGTAGCAAATACAATTAAAAATTTGGGATAAAGTTCTGGATTTTTGCTGGGAGACACAGTTTGATTTAGATAATGTGAAAAGAAGATAACAAGTTCCAATCTTAAAGTTAATATATCAGATCAAAAGATCAAAGCTTGCTGTATAGAGAATGATTCTTTTCATATGTCTATGTATATACATGAGAAAAGATGGACAAAATTTATAGGAAAGTACCGTGAGTTTTTCAAATTCTTTTCAGTGGTATCTCCTTTGGGTACTTTTCTTTGAGGGGTCTGCTACAGGTTTTGTATTTTCCCTCATGGTACTGATTCTATTTGTTGACACATAAGGCAGTGATCTACAGTATAGTAGATAAAAGCATTTAGCAGCTACACTTAATGCATTAAGAGAAGATTTATTGCAATTCAAGTGCATGCAATAATTTTTATGAGTTGTTTGATTTGAAGGGACATTTGGCATTAGATATTTAGGTACTATCTTCCATCTTGCCATATATCTTTGGTCTTCACCTAAAAAATAAAAGAAGATCCAAACTACTTACCTGGATTCTGCTTCCAGTGACCAGCCAGGGAAACTAGAGATTTGATGAAGATCTACACTTATCAAATGCATAGCTTATTTCCTCCAAACAGAGCTTTGTTTCCTCATCTTGTGAGCAATTCTTTGTTGCTTTGTGACCACAATCTTTGAAGTGAAAAAGAACTTGTTCAACATAGAGCGGATGCTTACCATCATGACAAGTGCTTTCACATAGGTGATCGCATTGGAGAAGAGCCCTACAAGGCCATGTACAAAACAAAGGATTGAAAGAAGCATCTTTAATGAGCAGAACAAAAGGAGGGTCACAAGGATGTCTTGGATAACGAAAATATATTTCCTCGCTCAAACAATCCCGTTCTTTGAAATCTAACAACAAATTGTGATTGCCACAGAAATATAGTGCTCCTCTTGCTCGTGATATAGAAACACACAGCCTATTTTTCTTAGCCAAATATCCAAGATTTCTATCATCGTTGGATCTTACGAGGAAAACAATCACAATGTTATTCTCTGAACCCTAAAACCCCAACAGTAAAACATCAAACAACCATATTGACAATGAAATAGAGCATCGATGTTTTTCATTTTCAAAACAAAATGAAGCCCGTGTTGGTCAAAATTTTGACCAACACGGGCATGGATTTTAAAACAAACATATTTTTCCTTGCACAGTGTGACCAATCTAACCCATTTTAATAGATGGTCAAAAATTTTGGTCGAAAAATATGGTCAAATGTACTAGTGTGTTTTAGATCATATTAAACCTTGACCTTTTTGTCTAATACATATGCCAACCCAAATTCAGATTCCTCATTGAAGATAAGGACTCAAGCTAGAACACAACTCGTGTTTATTGAACAATCTAAATCTAATATCAATTAATTGATATTTGGAATTATATTATACTTAATATATTCACTCATATATATAATAGTTTAGGAACCATTGAAATTATTATTTGTGAAAATCATTTGATAAGTTTATTTTCTTTGGGAGAAAAATATATTACATAATTCTTGTGTAAAAACTGAACTTTGAAGACAATTGTTACATCAGTGACAAAAAAAGATAAGGAAGTCAGTCAATGTAGTTAGATGTGGATTTTACATATGGTCACCCACAAAAAAATTAAAATCTAATTAATTTATATTTAAAAAGTAAATGATTCAATCAATTTGTCTAACATAAAAATGTATACATGAGAAAAAAATAAGGAAGAGGCATCCACCAAACTATTGTACACCCCTCCAAAAAAACAAAAAACAAAAAAAAATATTGCATGCCCCTTGTATAAATTGAAATGACATAATACACCATGATCATTAAGAGTTTAAACTAGCTTGTTGATTGCAACCAATAAGTGGGTTTGATCAAATTGTCAAAGTGTAAAAATATTAAAAAACTTAAGAGACTAATATTGGTTTGTAAATGCCATTAACATACACACACACACACACACACACCCACACACACACACACACACACACACACACACACACACACACACACACACACACACACACATATATGTATGTATGTATTAGTAGTCATGGCACAAAATGAAAGACATCATTATTTTTTAGAATAGTTAAACTATAGTGATAAAATTTATTTATTGATTATCCAATTTTTTATGATATATTATGTATTTGATATATTCACTTTAAAAGAGTGTTTAGCACAAAAGAATAATTTGAAATTAAAGAAATTTGTATCTTATAAAAAAGATAATTACTATCATCATGATATTCATATATATAAAAAATTGTTGAGCAAGAAAAAATTAAGTAATTAAAATTATACATAAAAGAAAAATATTAGATCATTTTCATAGGAAAGTTTAACCTTATATAGACAATTATTTAATGTTATAGTAACTAAAGAACTATTATATATTCTATTTTTGAATATTTAATACACATTGAAGAAATAGTGAAGTAAAGTTGCTAACATCATCTAATAATTTAATATGAGTCTACTTTGCAAATTGGATAGAGAAACTTTCATTGAAGTCTTTGACCTTGGAGAAGCAATGAAAAGGCCTATTGAATAGGAGAAAATGAATGAGACTTTCAAAAACAATTTTTTTTCTTTAGCGCGAAGGTTATGGGAAGGCATATTCCCAAGGTCAAGAAGGAGAAAAGTGAGCTACCAAAGAAGGTAGGTTACTTTATGCCTTTGGAATTTTTTAATAGATACTTCCAGTATAGTGTGCTTGGAATTGATAAAGTGATTGGACTAGATAGCATGATGAATGGCCTAGGCTATATCTACATCATGGCCCTAGAAATGTAGGACTCACATCACAATGCAAGGTATGACTTTGTGACACACATAATCAATGTGATGCACAATGAAATTGTTGCTACTCAGAAGGGAGAGATGGGGAACTTCAAGTTCCACCATTAGTTGTTGTTAATGCATATTATTCTCTATAAGAACATAGGGCACATTAGTCCATATTTCATTGAAGGGACTGAGGAAAATGGAGAGAATCTGCTTGTGTAGCTATGGACTTTGTTCTAGCAGAGGTTTTATCCTTACTCTAATGCCATTTCTTTTTACAATGATTTTGTATTTCCTATTTAATATGCTAGCTGACATAACAGATAGGGTTCCTAGGGGGGTGGAAATGCTAATAGAACCTTCTACATGCCTAAATGGGGATAGAAGTCTAAGCCATGATTGGGCTAGTTTATTTATTTTTGATAATTTTTCCTTGATAAGGGTTTATGGATGTACCCAACTCCCTCATGTATTACCTAGATATATCCCACAAAGATTGGGGCAATTAGAATTCTTTTGACATCTTAAAATGATGCATAGGGAATACCTAGCTCCCACAATAAAGAAGGCTTCCTTTGTTCCTAGTAATACAAATATTGGAGAATTTTTATAGGGAAGGATGTTGTAGAGGAAATAGATGCATGTATTGATGAATTCTTACAGACTATTGCCCCAACTAGCACATACGATCCTAATGATTTGGTCAGAAATATCCTCAAACAAATGTGAAAATACACTCTTCCAAGTAGCAAGCCTTGCTAGGAAGAAGATGTAATAATTAACTTTCTAGAGATAGAAGATTGCAAGAATAGGACCATAAGATGGAGAGGAATTATGAGGGTTGAAGAAGAAATGAGGAAAGTTGATCCCTTTTTT
This sequence comes from Cupressus sempervirens, assembly GCA_028749045.1. Taxonomy (NCBI): domain Eukaryota; kingdom Viridiplantae; phylum Streptophyta; class Pinopsida; order Cupressales; family Cupressaceae; genus Cupressus; species Cupressus sempervirens. The sequence goes on from CM053786.1 coordinate 729,313,880, forward strand.
AAAGGGTTTTATCATGAAGAGGGATACCTAGATGGGTACAACCAGTGCTTGGACAATTTTGACATCGTAATGTCCCAATGCCTCCTAAAATAAGCGACATAATAGAGCCCCAATCCCCACAACAGGAGGATGTGATTGAGATAGAGGTCGAGGATGATCAACCTCAAATTTCATCATGGGCCCACAAAAGCAAGAAAAAGAAGAAACTAATAGAAATCCCAACTAAGGATAGAGAGAAGGCATTATAGATACTGCCAAGGGGCACACAATATTTTGAAAACATTAGGAATAATTTCTTAATCAGGCAAGCCATACAAAATGAAAGAATCTCAAATAAAATTAAACTTCAAAGAAGAATGTTCGACGTAAGGATAGTCCAAACTCAAGAAATCATTAAGGATAAAGATTTCATAAATTGAGCAGAATTCAAGTAATTCTTGTTTAAGGTTATATAGAATGAGCTTACATTACAACTACAACTAGGAGATGTTAGAAACAATAGTACACCAAGATAACTTGGCGGGGGGTGGGGTGGCGTGGGGGGTTGAATTAGTTATCCAATAATTAAAATATTTAAAAACCTTAAACAATCTGATCCATTCAACCAAAGTAAAAAATAACCATAACAAGATGCACATAAACAATTACACCAGATATGTTAAATAGGGAAACCCTTGATCATAGGGAAAACCCTGGTGGGAATGATGCCCACAAGATGATGTTAGGAGACTTTGAATCCTTGTTAGAAGATTCTAACTCTATTAGGAGCTGTAGAAGACAAAAGGACCCACTATGCAAATAGCTTCTAGGGAAAGACCACTGAACTCATTGCCCAACTGATCTCTCAACTATTCCTTGCAGAGTAATCATATGTACTATAATGTAACTTATTTCATCTATCTTTTCAACCAAACCAATCACTGTTAGACCTTGTAAACCAGGTTACAAACCTTGGATCCAAGTATCCAACTTTCAATCACACAATAAAACCTCAACAATGAAGTTTCCTTCACTTCCTCTCTACACTTCTCAACTTCACATTCCACTCTTCGTGCTTCTTACAATCATCTCATCCATCTCATGTAAGATAAAGGAAAGTTTCCTTCCTTTATACTAAATCCATAAAATAATTCTTTGAGTTGACTATTACATCTTCTCAATTAATAATCATAGGACCACATTAAGAACATGTTACACTTAGCAATAACATTAATCTTTTGCCTTGCAACTTGAATAACTTTGCATACACTATCATTATGATGAGAAATCTTGTTCATGGCATCATCAACATGTATTCTTCACATCTTTAACTTTGTCTTCTCAAAATAATAACTCTACTAAGAGATATAACAAGTTTACCAGAACATGCCTCTGTAAACTCTATCTCAGAATAGTCTTCACCAAAACTTGCATAACTTCTTCTAGACTTAATATCTTATGATTTCAAGGTTAGCTACATATACTAGACACTTAGTAGTATCTCTCTTTAACCTTGCTACTGAAAGTACTCAACAATCTATCCATACCAACTTGATGTTTCCACTATTTTTTTGTCAGATACCACAAAAAACTGCTATGTTGAGATCAATGACAAACACAATCATGAATGTAACATATCATCATGAGAATGATTTAATCATGTTTCTACAATAATACCTCATAGGAATATCATCAGCATTCATGCTTCCAACAATCTCCTTCTTTGGCATTGATGGCAACATAGATGAAAAACATCTAGTTCCAAGAATACCAACTACAAAAGACTGTTAACCTTTCTTTTCAAATCATCTTCATCAATCATTCTCCTCCATTGATATACCTCAATGTGCTTTACATCAAACTATTTTTCCATGTTGTACTTCGCCAACTTGTTTATTTCTCCAACCTATTTTTCATTCTAAATTTCTCCCAATTGACATCAATGTCAAAGGTTTCAACAACCATCAAACTCTGCAACAACTATTTTTGACTAGCATAATTGTCTAAAGGCACTATTCAAAAACAACATCCAACAAGAGTACTAGATGAATCTATTCATCACAAATACTCCCCCATATAGGAAGCATTAGCATTCAATCTACACAAACAATGGTGCTCTGTTACATTGGACTAATGCATTCTTGCATCTTCTACTTTGATGTAGGAAGAGACATAACCCCTAGCATACCTCACAAATACTTAAAAGTCTCTTTGGGAAGAGGCTTGGTAAAAATATTTGCAATCTTCTCTTTAGTGTTCACATACTCTAATCTAATTTTCTTTTCTACAACTTTCTCTCTCAATATGTGATACTTGATAGAAATGTGCTTGGTTCTAGAATGCAACACTAGATTCTTAGACATATTTATTGTGCTTATTTTGTCACAATATATGACAACAGTTTCACTGAATTCTATTCTTATATCCTTCAACATCTACTTCATCCAAATAACTTGATTACAATGGTTTTCTACTGCAACATAATCTACTTATGATGTACTTCGGGAGGTACAATCATACTTCTTGCTTAGCCAAGAAACCAATCTTCCTCCAAGAAAAAAGACTCCACCACTGGTGCTCTTTTTGTCATCCATACTGCCTACCCAATCAAGATCAGTATTAACATAGAAAGTGAAATCATTAGATTTATCATACCATAATCTAAACTATTGTGTCCCTTTCAGGTATCTAAATATCCTTTTGATTGTTGCATAATGTGATTCTCTAGGATCATCTTGGAATCTTGCAACAATTCCAACATCATTTTCTATATTCGGCTTTGTGTGGGTAAGATATTGCAATCCTCTGATTATAGATCTATACTTTTTCTACTCAATAGTAGGTGTCTCATCCTTTGTAGATAACTTGTGTCTAGTTATCATAGGTGTTCCAATGGGTTTATATGTTTCCAAACCAAACCTTCTTCATTTCTTCTACAAACTTTTCACCTTCATCATCATTTCCTCCAATAGAGATTGTTATCTACCATACCTTTGCTATATCCAAGCTTTGTCAAATCCTTGTCCAACCTTGCATACTAGGTTCTAGCTACTTGCTTCAAGCCATAAAATGTTTTCTTCAATTTTTATACTATGTCCTTGTCATCTATTAAAGGAAAACCTTCAAGCTGTTCTATGTATACCTCTTCTTCAAGTTCTCCATTTAGAAATGTTGACTTGACATCCATTTGATATACTTTGAATTTCCTATATATTGCATATGCTAAGAATAACCTTACTACTTCTATTCTAGCCACATGAGCATAGTTCTTATCATAATCTATTCCTTCTTGCTATGAGTGACCTTTACATACCAATCAAATTGCTTTGTTTCTTACAAATTTTCCTTGTTCATTCATCTTGATTCTGAATACACATTTAGTTCCTATCACATTCTTATCTACTATTCTAGGGACCAATTCCCATGTCTCATTCTTTACTATCTAATCTAATTCTTGTTTCATAGCACTTCCAATAGTTATCTTTACATGCTTCATCTACATTCTTAGGTTCAACTTGAGATATCAAACATAGTTCTTCATTGATTTTGCTTCTTGTCATCACACCTTTATCTTGACTTCCAATGATCTACTCGGGTGGATGATTCTTGGACATATTCTTACTTGAAGTAGGAGTTATCTTAACTCTTAGCTTTTCTAAAGGTTTCAAGCTTTGTTCCTATCTTGGCTCTCTTTCATTCTGCAAATCATTATTAGTGTCAAGGAATACTTCATCATTCCTTGGTTTAGTGACAATGTTCTCATCATCTTAATTATAATCAACTATTCTTTATTGTATCTTGAATTTCTCATCAACTCTTACATTTTCACTTTCCATAATAGTCTTTATTCTTAGATTATAAGATCTACAAGCCTTGATTTTTAATGAATAACCAAGAAACATACCTTCATCACTTCTATCATCAAACTTATCAATAGCATCATCTCTTTTGATATAACACTTATTGCCAAAAAATTCTAAAATACTTAATTGTAGGTGAGTGACCAACCACAGTTCATAAGGGGTCTTGTTTGTGTCTTTCCTAACCCGTACTTTGTTCATAGTGTAGACTATTGTATTCACAACTTGTCTCCAAAACATCTTGGATACATCATTCTTAGCTAACATAGGTCTTAACACTTCTATTACTGGCATGTTTCTACTTTTTTCTATACCATTCTATTTAGGGGTTCTCGGAGCTGATAATTGTCTTTCACCATAGAATCATTTAGTCTTTATAGTACTACTAAGATTTGTGTGTACAATCTCCAATTTTGTTGTAGTAGTAAACTTCTTGCAGGGAAAAAAAGTTTTGTTATTCTTTTCCAAAACAAACTCCTTGCAAATTGTGTTATTAGATTTTGTAATCTTAGGAAAATCTCTTATTGCAAGCATACTATTAGTCTTCACAATACTATCAAAGTTTATATGACAAAATATCTTATGCCATAACTAACTATCATCTACCCTTGCAACCAAATGTGTCATTTTAGTAGGATTCAATTGAAATACATTACCTCTAGATCTGGTTCCTGTTCCAGTTATCTCTCCATCTTTGTCTCTAATCATGCATGTCTTCTTTGTGAACTACAACTGATAGCCTTTATCCACTAGTTGTCCAACAATCAAAAGGTTGTTCTTAAAACCATCAGAAAAATATATACCCTTAGTGTTAGTTTTAACATCAAGAGTTATAGATTCAATACCTTTAACATCGCATGCTACATTGTTTCCAGCTCTAGCAATGCCTCCATCCCAACTTTTGAAGTCAACAAACTTGTTCATATCACTAGTCATATGATTTGAACAACCACTACCTATTATCCAATCAGATTTCTTTTCAACTTGTGATACCAAAGCTACTTTCTTTGGACTTTCCTCTTTGATTGCTACAAATCTAATTTCATCATCACTAGCAATTACTGCTTATTCATTGAAATCATCTTCTTCATTTGCATATAAACATTCTCTATCTCTTATAGGTTTGAAATTTTCTTTATACATTTTCTCTCTTTTAGGATATTTAGATGCATAATGACTAAATTCATTGCAAGTCCAACATTTAAAGATTTTGTTACCATCCTTTTCCCTTTTGCTACTCCTTCAATATTTTTATCCTCATCAGATCTTCTACTGCTAGCAAAGTCTCCTCTAGCACTTCTACACCTTGATAAACTAGGTCAAGTATTGAAGGCACTGAAAGTTGTTTCAGTTCTAGTCAATTCTCCAAACTATCTAAGTTCATTCTCAACTACTTCAAGTCTTCCAAGCAATGTCTCCTTTGTGAAATATTTGGTACAAGATATCAATTTACTATATCATTTGAACTACTAACTTAAATGGTGGTGTTAAGCTATTTAATATTTTCCATATAACCTCATCATCTTCTTTGGTTCCTCCTTGAGAATTAATACCTAGAATAATTTTTGATATTTTTCCTCCATATGTTCTTATAGATTCATCTTCCATCATTTTAGCATCTTGAAATGCACAAATCCAATTTTGTAGCCTCAATTCCTTAGAATGTTCATCACCTTCAAAACTAGTTTCCAAATCTTTCCAACTCAAATGTGAAGTAACAAGTGACTTTACCTTATTGTATTCAATTTTAGGAAGAGAAGACAATAGTGTTTCTTTAGCTCTCATTTCCCACATAAAAAGATCTCTTTCTTCCTTGGCACAAGTTTCCAAATCTTTTTCAGCAATGATTTTCTTTGATGATTTTGTCAAGATCCAATATCCTAGACCCATAAATAGTAGATGCATCTTCATATTTTCCTTCCAGCTATCATAAATTATTCCATTAAACTTCAGAATATCTTTCTTGAACATTTTTTCCATGGATCTCCCAAAGTTGTTAAACTTTATTTTCAAGGACTTGATGCCCTGATACCAATTGTTAGAAACATTAGTCCACTGAGATAACTAGGGGATGGGGTGGGGTGAATCAATTATCAAACAATTAAAATATTTATCTACCTTAAACAATCTTATCCATTCAACCAAAGTAAACAAAAAATATAGCAAGATGCACATAGACAATCTCACCAAATATGTTAACTAGGGAAACCCTTAATCAAAGGGAAAACCCTGGTGGGAATGATGCCCACAAGATGATGTACTAATATAAATATTCCTTGTTAAAGGATGGACCCTGTTAGGAGTCTATTACAATATTTAGTACATATGAGCCCCTATTAGGAGATTTTGAATCCTTGTTAGAAGACTCCAACCCTTTTAGGAGTTATAGAAGAAAAAAGAACCCACTATCCAAATAGCTTCTAGGGAAAGACCACTAAACTCACTATCTAACTGATCTCTCAACTATTCTTTGCAAAATAATCATATGTATTGTACTATAACTTATTTCCTTTGTTATGTCAATTGGACCAATCATTGTCAAACCTTACAGACCAAGTCACAAACCTCAAATCCAAGTATCCAACTTTGGATCATATAATAAAACCTCGACAATGAAGTTTCCTTCACTTTCGTTCTACATTGCTCAACTTCACATTCCACTCTTTGTGTTGCTTACAATAATCTACTCCATCTCATGTAAGATAAAGAAAAATGTCCTTCTTTTATACCAATCCATAAAAAAATTCCCTAAGTCAACTATTAACCTTCTCAATTAATTATTATAGGACCACATTAAGACCATGTTACACTTAGTGATAACATTAATCTTTCACCTTGCAATTAGAATAAATTTTCATACATGTATCATTATGATGAGCAAGCTTGTCCACATCATCATCAACATGTTTTCTTCACATATTTAACTTTGGCTTCTCATTATAATAATTCTGCTAAGAGATATAACAAGTTTACCAAAACATGCCTCTGTAAACTCGATCTCAAAAAAACCTTCACCAAAACTTGCATAACTTCTTCCAAACTTAATATCTTATGCTTTCAAAGTTAGCTAAATATACTAGACACTTAGTAGTATCTCTCTTTAACCTTGCTACTGAAAGTACTCAACACTATGTCCATACCAACTTCATCTTTCCATTGTTCTTCTGTCAGATACCACAGAAAATTGCTATGTTGACATCAATGACAAACATAGTCATGAATGTAACATATCATCATGATAACAAAACCATGTTTATACAATACTCCCCAATAGGAATAACATCAACATTCATGCTTCCAACAGGATATTCACTAGAGAAAACAACTGAACTAGTGCAAAAATTGCAAGAATATGACCCAAGCAGTGAGACTCTCACTATGGATGAGGCTAGGGAGCTAGTACAATGAAAAAGAATGCTACTTTTGTTGATATGAGATTTTTTTGAAATGAAGAACTTGTAATGGAACAATCATTAGTCAATGATGTCAAACCTACTACCTGCTAGTGAGACAATTGTCTTTTGGTCTGAAATCTATCATTTAGTTGATTGATGAAGAGGATTTGAAAATAGGAGATGACAAGAGCACCTAGAGAAAGGTTGAGTTATTTGGTATGTAAAAGAAGCACTAAGACCAAGTAAGACATTGATACTATAGTATATTTCTTATCTACTTAAAGTCTGAAATGAAAGATTACTCAAAAAAAGATTGGTAGAAGTTCAAGTAAGAAAAGTTTTTGCCAAGTCTTGTTGAGCAGCTAGTGCAAGATGAGCAGAAATCAGTTGAAGCCAAGTGAAAAATCAAGAGGTGCCAAGAAAAGATGAAAAAAAGTGCAAGCCGAGTGAATGTTATTATATGTCGAGTAAAGTTTAGTTAATGTTGAGCATCAATAAACTTTAGTGTTTGTTAAGTGAACTAGTGTTGGCCAAGTCACAGAATAACTTATAGATGCTAAGTGATAAAAAATAGTGTTAAATCAAAGATTTGAAAAATCTAAGCCAACTAATTTGATTTCTTAAAATATGTGAATTGTGTGGAAGATAACTACAATGAGTTGGTGACACCGAATTCAAGGTAAACAATTTTGAGGTGAATACAAGGAAAATTGTCAAGGAAGTTTCTAGACAAACCAAATGGAAAAGTGGGTAAATTTATCGAATCCTACCTAATCCTACCTAACCCTAAAATGGATGATTGTGGTTAAGTGAAAAAAGATCTAAATTCTTTATTTATAGAGATAGCTGGTTAGAAGAAAAGGTTGTCATGTGTGAGAACCTAAGGTAGACAAATAGTTGAGGGTATTGCTTCATTCTATGGCCAAATAGAGGTGATTGCAGTTGGCATACAAATAAAGAAGGCTTAAGAGTATGAATTCTTGAAGGGTGAATAAGTTGGGTATATACACAATCATGGTCAACCAAACTATAGCCTTAAGTGGTAATGAAAAACCAACAAATCAGGATTATGGTGACACATAATTTTAAAGTAGTTGCGAGCTTTATATCAAAAATTCATAAAAAAAGAATCTATAGGAAATTGAATGCAATTTCTAAACTACTAGGCCTTATCTAGAGAAAAAATAATTTCATTTGTCAAAATTTTGGATTTTAATGCAATTTAAGGGCAAAAATAAAAAGTAGGTGTATGTCTGACCACCTTAATCAAAATCAAATGATAATATTTTTTGGTATAATTATAGATTAAGAAAATTAGACTCATGGTCGGATGTGACACATATTTTTGGGTATTTTTATTTCAAACAAATAATTAAATATAAATTTTCTACTATAACTTTTCCAAAATAAAATATCCCATCTCTGACCACCTTAACTAATTGAAAACTTTACCAAATTAATTTTATTTTATTTTCCTTATACTAGGCAAAGTATAGAATGTGACACAACTTTTGAATTTTAAAAATGTTATACCATTTGAAAGTTATAGCTATTTTTCAACCAATATGTCAATCAACACTTTCTAGACATCTTCATTAAAAATCAACCAATAAATACTTATCAAACTCTTAATTTGACAACAATTATATTGATGGAATCTTGAGAGTATTATAAAAAAAAATCTTTTCATTTCTTTGAATTTTGATGAAAATAATGTTGTTAGATGGCTACTCAAAGTTTGAACATTAATAAGACCTATCTCAAACACATTTTTTGAGTTGACCAAATAGATTTGGTAAATACCAAGCCTAATTGGGTACCCCATACTAGATCGAGTACCCAATATGAAATCAGATACCCAAAAAGTTGTACCCAAAATTCTTTCAAACATTAATAGCTCGACCTGAATTTTGGAAATTTTGGAGGGAAACCAAAATTTGGGAAGTGTGAGTATTATTACAATTAACAATTATTATTATTATATATGGTTATGATTATTATGATTATTACTATTAAATATAATAAAGTAATATGTATCATTACGATTATGCTTATTATTATTAAATATAATATAGTAATATATATAATTATTATTATGATTATTATTATTAAATATAATATAGTAATAAATATGATTATTATTTTTATATAATCTAGCAATATATTATTATTATATTCAAATATAGCATTTTATTATTATTAAATATAATACTATCAGGAAATGCATCGAAAGGGGTCATAGGTTATTCTATGAGCCATTTTGACACATTTGAACCAATCAAATAGGTCTCAAGGGGTCCTAGGACCCCTAGAGACATATGTTGTTATGAAATACATTGAAAGGGGTAATAGGTTATCCTATGACCCCTTTCAATGCATTCAAACCAACCAAATAGGTCCTTAGGGGTCTTAGAGCCCCTAAAGACATATGTTTTCATGAAATGCATTTTTGATGCATTTGAACCAACCAAATAGGTCCCTAGGGGTCCTAGGGCCCCTAGGGACATATGTTGTCATAAAATGCATCAAAAGGGTTCACAAGATAACCTATGACCCCTTTCGATGCATTCAAACCAACCAAGTAGGTCCATAGGGGTCCTAGGGATCCTAGGACATATGTTGCCATGAAATACATTGAAAGGGGTCATAAAATAACCTATGACCCCTTTCGACACATTTGAACCAATCAAATAGATCCCTAGGAGTCCTAGGGCTCCTAGAGACATGTTGTCTTAAAATTTGTTGAAAGGGGTCATAGGATAACTTATGACCCCTTTCAACACATTCAAACCAACCAAATAGGTCCCTTGGGGTCCTAGGGCCCCTAGTGACATATGTTGTCATGAAATACATCAAAAGGGGTCATAGGTTATCCTATGACCCCTTTCCATGCATTCAAACCAACTAAAATGGTCCTTAGGGGTCCTAGGGCCCCTAGGAACATATGTTATCATGAAATGTGTTGAAAGGGTTCATAGGTTATCCTATGACCCCATTCGATGAATTCAAACCAACCAAATAGGTCCCTAGAGGCCTTATGTTGTCATGAAATTTGTTGAAAGAGGTCATAGGTTATCCTATGACTCCTTTCGACACATTTGAACCAACCAAATAGGTCCCTAGGGGTCCTAGGGCCCCTAAGGACATATGTTGTCATCAAATGTATCGAAAGGGGTCATAGGTTATCATATGACCCCTTTCAATGCATTCAAAACAACCAAATAGGTCCCTAGGTGTCCTAGGATCCTTAGGGACATATGTAGTCACAAAATGTGTCAAAAGGGGTCATAGGATAACCTATGATCTCTTTTGACACATTCAAACCAATAAAATAGGTACCTATGGGTCCTAGGGTCCAGAGGGACATATGTTGTCATAAAATGGGTCGAATTATCTTATGAGACCTTTCAATACATTTGAATAGACCAAATAGGTCCCTAAGGGTCTTAAGGCCCCTAGGGAGATATCTTTTCATGAAATGTGTTAAAACCTATGACCCCTTTCAATGCATTAAATAGGTCCCTAGGGGTCCTAGGGCCCCTAGCAAGATATATTGTCATGAAATGCATCGAAACAGGTCATAGTTTATCCTATGACCCCTTTCGATGTATTCAAACCAACCAAATAGGTCCCTATGGGTCCTAGGAACCTAAGGGACATATGTTAATTTGAAATGCATCAAAATGGGTCATACGATAACATATGACCCCTTTCGATGCATTTGAACAAACCAAATAGGTCCCTAGGGGTCCTATGTTGTCATGAAATGCTTCAAAAGGGGTCATAGGACTTTCGAACCAACCAAATAGGTCCCTAGAGGTTCTGGGGCCCCCAGGGACATATGTTGTCATGAAATAAGTTCAAAGGGGTCATAGGATAACCTATGATCCCTTTTAACGCATTCGAACAACCCAAATAGGTCCCTTGGGGCCTTAGGGCCCTTAGGGACACATGTTGTCATGAAATGCATTGGAAGGGGTCATAGGTTATCCTATGACCTCTTTTGACACATTTGAACCAACCTAATAGGTCCC